>BQKN01063879.1:521338-541927 GCA_022839385.1 Asparagus kiusianus
CCCCAAGGGCCGAGTGCTGTTTGCGTTGAACCCGAAGATGGTTGTCTGGGTGGTGTTCAGCCGATGTATAGGGATTCCTAAGACCTGCATGACCCTGTAAGGCATAATACTGAGCGCTGAGCCCGGGTCAACTTGTACACGGATAATTTCCGACGACCCAATGTACCCTGTGTAGTACAGAGGTCTGTCGTGTTTGTGTTTAACCTGCATATCTTCTTGAGTAAAAGATATGCAAGGTAAGCTTCTTGCTGCTTGCAGACATTGTCGACAAGTTTGTTCTTCAGAAGCTTCGGGAATTGGAGTGACTTGGGTGATGAAGCTTTCTGTATTCTCTAAGGCTTCGATTAGAGCTTCCTTGGTAGTATTGGACAGCCTCAGGAGCTCATATAGTGTAATTCTGGTCGGTATGTTGGCCAGCTGTGCCATGACATTGAATTGAAAGGGAGCGCTTGGTTCTCCGGGTTCCTGGTGAAGATTTTTGTTGAACCGGACCTCCTTTTGCTTTCCCTTATCAGCCGTCTTTTTCGGTATAGAACCCCCAGCATCTTGGGGCTGTTCTTCAGCTTCTTAAGGATTCTGATTGTAGTCTCTCAAGTAAGTCTTTCCTGACCGAGTGCCAGGGTTGTCTCCTGGGTATGCTGCCAGGACAATCCTCTCTTCTTCTGAATCAGTGAGAGGTTTAAGGTGATCATCATTTTCAGTAACGGAGGGGCTAATCATGTTGGAAGACTTAGCCTTGCCTCCTTTCTTTTTGGACGAGGTGTTCGTCCACTGTTGGTCTCCCACTAGATCAGGGTGGACCCATATGATTTCCCCCTTTGGGGTAATGAGGGGTACCAACCCCCTGTCTTTCTGACCATGCAAGTCAGCATTCTTCAAGTGTATTTCTCCCTTATGAATGGGAACGACGCCATTTGCAGTGGTCACTGGTGGGAAGTCGCCGAATTGGACCGCTATCAAGTTGGTAGACACGGTCTTCTGCTCGGGCTTCAGAGTGAGCACGTTTGCATTTACCAGATTTTGCAGAATGTCTTTGAAGACGTAACATTTTCTGGTAGGGTGACCCAGGAACCTGTGATAGTGGCATAGTTGGGATCGTCAACTTTTCCTGCCTCATCCGGTTTCCTGATTTCGGGAAGCTGCAGTTTGTTATTCTTCCGAAGTAGCTGGAACAAAGTGTCCACATGTTCTTCTTTGAATGAATACTGCTTTGGCGCTCTCTGTTGATTTGGCGCCTTGCCTTGCTTAGTAGGCGGTGGTACTCGCGTGTAGTCAGTTACCAAAGTTTCTTTTCCCTTAGACCGCTGAGTGTTGTGTTAATTGCGTTGTTGCTGCTGCTTGGGTTGGGGCTCTTCTTCAGCTTTAACTCGCACCACTATCTCAGCTTGTTCTCCTTGTGAAACTAGTTGTCTCCAGGAACAACACTCTGCTACCCCTATCTGAGCAAGGAGCTGGGTCTGCAAATTATGCCTGCAAGTTTTAACTAAAGTTGACTGGGTCATACCCGACGGGCACCGCAGTGCCATGCTGTGGAATCTCTCAACATAGGTCTTGATGGACTCTCCTTTCTTTTGTTTAGTAGAAAGAAGAGTCGGGACTGAGACCTCTGTGTCGTCCTCGAAGAACCTGGCCAAGAATAGCCTTTCTAAGTCTACCCATTTCTGGATAGACCCGGCAGGCAATTTCATGAACCATTCAAAGGCAACTCCTTTAAGAGTGCCAATGAACAAGCGGGTCAGGATAGCGTTATTTGCTACCACATCTCCAGTCTGGGATTTGAAGTAGTAAATGTGTTGATTCGGGGATCCTGTGCCATCGAACGGTTGCAAGGTAGGGGCCTTAAATTTCGGTGGGTAGGGAGCTGTATCCCACTCGGCTGGATAAGGTCGCACGACCCCTTCTTCACGGAGCTTGCTTCTATTGGCAATTGCATTGAGGCAAGCCTCTAATTCGTCCACTTTAGTAGACTGGGGATGCGGTTCTCTTTCTGTCTCCTTTTCGTTTTCAGAGGAGGATTCTAGGTTGTGAGTTTCACGATCTGAATGTTCAGTCGCTTTTTGCTTTCCCTTCGATGTGGTTCTCCGGGACGATTCAGGTTTTTGGCCTTTTTCAGTGAGGAGCTGGGCCAACATATCCTTTACTTGGAGAAGTGTCTCCTGTTGTGCTTGGAGCATGACGTGATGTTCGTCGACTCTCTTAGCTAAGTCTTTATGGTTCCCTGTTGTGTAAGCAGAGACTTCACGAGCCACCACAGAGCTGGAAGATTAGGATTCGGCTATTGCCGAGTGTTTATCGTTAGAAGCGATCCCCTTGGCTAACCTCTGGTAGTTAACCGCGCGAATAGCTCCTGTACGAGTTCGGGTGTGTTGGTACACCCCTTCAAATTCTTCACATCTTTCCCAAACAGTCAGGGAATGACTCCTTTGTGATTCTTCAGCACTGGGATCGGAAGCCTTCCCTCTACCTATCACATTTATAGTGACTTTAGGGTATTCGGTCTCGGTCATCTTCTTTCTGTATCGGTGTTGTCGTTTGGCAGGCCTGACAACGTTTGTCAACCTGTTGAATACAGACTGCCGAGGTGCAGATGTGCAACAATGGCACTCTGAAAGGACTGCCGAGATAAGCCTCTCACATTGGCATGAGTGAGTTGCTTGTACTGTTGGTTTTCCTCTTAACAATAATTCCCGCAGATCAGGAACTTAGGAGGAAAATTTCCCCGGGTGTGGAGGTGGAGATGGAACCCCCTGCCCTTGGGTGTGTGAAATTGGTTCTTGTCGAACGTGGATTTTAAAACCACGCTGATTTTTCTGAACCTGGCGGACCTCTTGATGATCGCGTTCTTGAAGGATAACGCGAGGGTCGTGTTTGGATTTGTAAACATTAAGTCGGGTCCTACGTTTAAATGATGAAACAGACCCGCGAGGGTCATGTTTATGTTGAACGCGCCCCTGAGGGTCGCGTTTGGTTGGTGAAACAGACTCTTGAGAGTCATGTTCTGTTTGAACGCGCCCCTGAGGGTCGCGTTTATCTTTAGCAGTTTCCTTCCGAGGGCTGCGTTTTGAAGGAACAACGCGCCACTCAGGGTCGCGTTTCAGCTGTATCAGCCGAGGCTCATAATTAGGCTCATTTCCGCGAAGCGAGCGTTCTTCTTTAGGAACGCTAGGCTCGGGTAAAATTTCAGAAACGCGATCTTCGCGTTGAGCCAACATTCGGCTTTCACGTAAGTGTGCTCGTCGTATGGATCTTCTCCGTCTGCGAGCAGCGTTCTTCTTGGCTTGTTTCAAAGACTTGGCAGCAGCGTTATTGACGTTTATGGAGTTCGTCTCCTCTATAGGCCATTTATGGCCTGAAGCACGTCGTGCTAACGCGGATGTGGGATCTTCAACCAGCAGAGCCAGTTTGAGTTCCTGGCCGAAGGAGAGGGCTTTCTTCGGAGTTTCCATAACAGAGTTGGTCTCCCTGGAGATCTTGCGAACATCGCGCTTAGCCTTGGGGCTCAGCGATCCAGAGGATAAGGCTTCCTCATACTTTGCTTGATCAAACTCTACGACGAGAGTTTCTACAGTCGTTCCCATGAGTTGGACGTCGGACTGCGTCACCACTTCTTCATCGGAAAAGCTTGTCCCCAGCGGAGTCGCCATCTTTTGTATGTTGGGAAATTGTAATAAAGAGGATAAAAGAAATTTGAATTGAATTCTTTTAATCCCAATTACAACTTGAATACAAAAGAGAAGAAAACGAATTTGGTTTTCTCCTTTGTTTAAAACTGGGTTCTTCAAGGTAGCGATGGAGTGCCTCCTTCGATTGTTCGCGTCGAATTTGATCTTTGTTGACGATCTGACCGTCTCTTATCTCGTGGGAACGATGAACTTCTGTGGGAAGTTTTATACGTAACTCTTTAACGAGTTTAAGAACTCTAAACGAGTTAGAACTCCTTAGATAGAGTTGTTAGAACCGAAAATTTGGTTAATGACCAAGCAGATCTTCTGTTGTTGGAGAATCCTTCTGGATTTGATCTCCTGAACTTGATTCAAAAATCCTATCTCTAAGGATTTCGTCTCTCTTGCCTCCCTGTGCGGTTGAGATCCGAATCGCCCCCAAACCTATACGGTTCAGATGCTGAAGAAGCCCTTGACTCACTCTTTTGTTCAAAAAGCCAGCCTTTAACTCAGTTGAGTTTGTTGAGATTTTATAGAGGGATAAGAGCTGTAACTGCCCTCTAAATCCGCTCCTAAGTGGGCGAGATTTCCTCAGATCATGGGGAAAATGATTCTGAAACCGTTCAACTCATATTTGAATGAGTCAAACGCCCACCTTGGCGTTCAGGACCCTAACCTCACGTCTTAGAATTGAGACGCGAGGTTGGGTATTGGCTGAACACCAATGAACGCGAGGGTCGCTCGCGTTTGATTTGTTGTAGCTTGGAAACGCGGGGGTCGATGTTTGGTTGAATCCCACGTACGCGAGGATCGCTCACGTTTAGCTTGTAATTTGGAAACGCGGGGGTCGCCTGTACCTCCAGAATTATAACGCGGGGATGATTTCCGCGTTTTAAAAGAAGTTGGTTGACTTGTACCCTCTTCTGTAAAGCATTGCAAGGACCGTCGTTCAGTAATCCTCGCTTAAGCCGTTGTGGGGTGTGAAAGTCGTCAGATTGTAACTCTCATTGTAGATTGTGAAGACCGCTGAATAGAGTTTTCATCAGTTGTTAGAAGCGTCATTGAATTATAACCCTTCTCGATCTGTATGAAAAGTCCTTTATTTGTAACCTTCGTTTGTTAGCACGAAAGCTATCTGATTGTAGCTTTCATTGTTGGAACTTGATGAGAATCAGTGAATATTTGCCCACAGCTCTCTACCAAGCAACTCACCAACTAAGTCCAACCTTTTATTTCTAAAATCATTACACTGCTCATCAGCATCTCTAATAGTTGCTAATATAATATTGGTCATGTTGTTGTCGCAACCATCAAGATCAATCATCTCAAACATGAGGTTGTGTTTGTAGCGATTATAATGCTGCGAATATAATGATTTAGAAATCTCTTCTGTTTTGCTTGTAAGGATGAATTCTGCTTCTTGATTTGAAGGAACCATTGCTTTGTAATCTTGTGGGGATCAGCTAGCCATTGTGATTTTTAGACAGCCTACAGAATCCCCTCCAAAGTTTTTAAAAGTTCACGGTTGACTGGGGTGAATTTTTGGAATACTTTGGATCCCAAAATTTTGTAAACTGATTGTCCACTTCGTCTGATTGGAAGACGTAGCAAAACTGGTTGTCAGAATGTTGAGATGTTGCTTCCTCGAACCAAACAATACAGCTTTTGAGCCTTGATGACAATGAAGGATGAAGCACGCTCCAACTCTAGTCTGATGGTTTTAGCGTTGCTGATTGTAATCTGCTCACACTCATCTGATAGACTCCCCAGTGGAGTCGCTTGTTGCTTTTCGATTTTGGTGGCTGACCTCAATTTTTCTCTATTTATTTGAGGTCTTGTTGATTGTAACGCGTAGGTGAACTCTGTATCTGAGCGTTTGAACGCGTAGGTAAACCTCGCGTTTGGAATTTCAACCAACTCGAACGCGAGGGTCGAGTTTGGGCGGGATTCTGGCCTCGAATCCCATCCGTTACGATTTGACAGCTCACAGCTGTCTATAAATAGACCGCTGGAGGTTAAATCAAGAGTCACTCGACTCTTCTTGAAACTCAAACGAAAAATTTTCGTTCTCATCTCCGGCGAACACTATTCCTCTTCTCCTTCGACAAGAATTCCATGGCACCCAAGAGGACTGTCACTCGACCCTCCAAATCCGATGTCACCGCGGCTCAGGGATCGGCGCCGTCTGCGTCGGCCGGCGGCGCTGCTGCTCAGGCGAACATGCCGCCTCAACTTCCTTTGATCGGTGGTGAGTATGACCTCCGTGGTCATTAAAACTTGCTTCGGCAAGTTCTGATCTTTGGACCAATGAGGAAACTCGTTTCAATAACGCGGGGATGGACTCCGTCGTTTGGTATTTTTGACGAGGGGTTCGACCTCCGCGTCTTGCATTATTGACGCGAGGTTCGACCTTCGCGTCTGACATTGTTGACGCGAGGTTCGACCTTCACGTCTGAACTTTGTTGACGCGAGGTTCGACCTTCGCGTCTGAACTTTGTTGACGCGAGGCTCGACCTTCGCGTCTTTAGTCTTCAAATCAAGTTTGACCTCTGCGTCTGAGATCTAACTTTTTCCTTTGTTTTTGCAGTGCGTCATACTGCTGAGCCTCTTCCCTTTCGCCATCATTTTGGACATGAAGGTGGTGTGGATATGAACATGACCTTCAACCTACGTGAAGAACTCCCAGTTTTCCGAATCAAGGATAAGAATCACGCAGAATTGATCACCCAGGCTTCTCCCGAAACTCTTAGGATATTGGTTACGGATGCTCGATTTAAGAACCCGAGCCGTAAGCCAATAGTTAAACCTGGATTCCTCTTCGGGGATTATATTGACTTCGAGGCCAGCACTGCCTATGATGGGGACTATAAGTGGTTGCGGAAAGTTGGGGACCGCAACATTTTCTTGCCTAATATAGAGAGGATGTTCCCCATATCCTACTTCTAATGCGCTTCTGTCCCAAGGCGTATGGATTGGCCTCTGGTGAAGGATCAGGATGGAGTTGTTCTCGGGACCCTGACTTTCCAAGGGGTCCGCACGGTTGGTTATAACCGATTGGTGACGGCTTTATGGCCAGGATTGTTTGCCAAGGAGTACCCTATCGGTGAAGTGGCTAGTCCAGCGAACACCTTCGTCAAGAAATTTTTGACCCGTAAAGGAGAATTTCCCGCGCAAGGATTTAGAACTCCTGGCTGGGTTCATTCTCCGGTGACAGGGTGGTGGACCCGGATGACCAAGTTCGTTTTGGACGAATTGGATGCGCCTCTCACTCAAGCTGACTTAAAGATTCCGGTACGGGCCACAAAGTTCGGTATTGTTCAGAGCCATTTTCATTTCTTCTCCATACTAGAGAAGTATAACCCTGAAACTTGCACTTTCTTCACCCCTGTGGGGGAGCTGGGCTTCGCTCTTCACGAGATGCATGAAGTTTCGGGTCTTCTCCTTGGAGATTTGCCGTACGAAGAATTTGTTCCGGGATCGGCGGAACTTAAAATTTTGAAGAAAACGAGCCCTGAAATTTATTCAACTCTCTGGGAAGTCATGTGTCACTTCCACATATGCATGCAGCAAATAGGGGCTCGAGGAAGCGGCATTAAGCAAGTGTCTTGGGCGGAATATTTATTCCAGAACTTGACCAATAAGGGAGCCTCCGTGTCCAGGTTATCTGCTAGCACTTTGGAGGAGGTCCAGGTCCGAATCGACGATGCTACCTCCCATTATACCAATGAGGCCAAGGAAGATGTTTTCCCGGCTCATACAGAATTTGAGAGTTTCCACTACCAAGCTCTGCTCCCTATTTCTGATACGGCGCTCTTGGCTGGATACTTGATGTTGTGGCTCAAGCGGTGCGTTGTTCCTACCAGGCCGATCGATGCTCTGGCTGCTGAGGTGATCTACCATACTGTTCTCCTGGCACACGGGAGACCATTGAATCTGCTTTATGCCATGGTGGGCCGTTTGTAGAGTGGACTGTGAGAGTTGGCCTTGGAGTTTGTTGACGTTGCCGAGGTGGAGTCCGGGGGCCATAAAGCTTTCAAAACTCCCAATCACCGGATACCATTGCCATATACCTATTTAATGGCTTGGTATGTGCTCCACTGTCCTCCTCTAATGAGTGCGGCCTCTCCCCCGGGGGACTCATTCATCCCGTTTGTGCAACGATTAGAATCTGCAAAATGGGAAGGGGGATACATGGTTAGAATTCGTCAAATTTTGTCGCGGGACACCCACTACCATATATGGCGTTGTTTCCCCGATTTTGAAGGCGGTGTCTATGGAGCAGAATATCAAGACGTCGCGGGTCCTAATGGATTCACCCAGCTGAGCGGGGGTGTTTTCCATTGGCTGCTTTCTATCAGGCCTGGTTATTTGATCTTTCGACAAGGCGCTCACTGTTTCATCGAGCCCTACCAGCCCTATAGATTTGCTCGCCAATTTGGGTACGATCAAGTGTACGTTGGGAATCCTCGTCCTCAGCTCTCAGCGGTGGGCAATATATACGAAGGGGCTAGGGCTTGGAACTATTCCGTGGTAGGTTGTACCAAAGCGACCTTCAGGCTTCCTCACAAAACACCCAACTCTTATACCTCCATAAGCTTCTGTAATTGGTATTTCGCCGCTTCCCAGACTCCCAATTACAACTTGAATACATCTTGCCTGAAAGACATTAGGCATATGTATGCTTCAAGGAGGGGGTCAAAGACATCCCGATTGAGAGAGATTGATGGGTTCCTATCCATTGAGGATTAGCCTGCTGAACAGGGAGAGGAACAAGGAGCTAAGCTTGTTCCAGGAGAGGAGCAACAAGTGGTTGAGCCTCCCACGATGAGAGCAGCGGGGAAAAGAAAGCTCTCTGCGGATGAAGCTGGCCGATACGAGAAGCAGATCCGTCAGAAGTTGATAGTTGACTCTCCTCCTCCTAAGGGCCAGCAAAAATCCAAGTTGATGGTCGATGCCATCAGAGCCACCGAAGATGAAGATCAATAGGAATCTTCAATTGCAGGCCTGCCACATAGAGCTGGGCTTCGTTCTCAGGGCCCAGCCTTATCAAGTAAGGCTTCTTCTTACCATCCTACTGAGGACGAAGAGGACGAATTGATGGCTGCAGATGCAGAATCTGCCCCGGTGATGGACCTTCTTTCCTAGGTCTCCTGCCTTAGAATCAGGGGATCTCAAAGGAAATTTATCCCCTCCTCCTTTAGTACTAATGTCGCAACCTGGTGGTTTAATGCCCAGTCCTACAACGGGACTTATGACTAAACCAGCTGTCGACACAGATCTTCCTGAACCTTCCGCTACCCGGGATGATGAGGAGCGAGTTGATTATGAAGGCTCCTTGATTGGTGATGGAGCTGACGAGGATAGAGGTGGTGAGGATGCTGAAGTTAGCAATTTGCCGGGTGATGATGCGGAAGATGAAGAGCATAATTCCATGGATGACATAACCATTTTTGATGACGCTCCCAAGGCTCCATCTGATAAAGCATCTGGTTATACTCCTTTCCATCTCACCGGTAAGCTTAGTTTGTTTTGACTTATTCCGCACGCTTTTTCCGCGTTCCGACCGTTTTTTCGTACAGGCTCACCTACTCCTGGGACTACTTCTGCTGCTCTTTTAGAGCAAGAACCTGCGCCGGCGTCGAATCCTTTGCCGGAGCAACATTTACCTGGCTCATCCACGGTAGCTGCTTCACCGGTCACGTTGCCCGAGACTACAGTTGCGATTCCTCCTTCGGAACAGCAGCTCGTGCCGGTGTCAGCTCCTTTGCAGGAGCAAACTTTGCATGACTCTTTTGCGGTAGATACTTCACCGAAAGCGGTGATGAAGATCTCACTCACCCCAACAGAGGCTGGGCCAAGCTCATCTCAGGCAAAGGCATTGATGGCTTTGACCTCAAGTCCTTCGCAACTGAACATTTTAATTGCTTCTGCAGCTTCGGCACCTGGATCGCCTGCTAGTCATCATCTTGACGCACCAATCTCAGTTGCTGAAGGGGTATCTTCGGGTGTGGTTTTCAGTCTCGCTAATGCACCTAAATTCCTTCAAATCTCTTTAGTATATCTAAACAGCCTTGCGAAGACGGTAGTTGAGTCCCTGGTGAATGGTCAAGAAACTTTGAACTCCTTTCGACCTCTTCTGGAGGCGGGCTTAAATGGGGTCAGGAGCGTGGGCGAAACTCAATGGTTCGAGCACTGTTCAGAGATTATTCTTCGTTTGGAGGAGAAATTACAACGCTTCGAGATGATGGGCCATAGAGAACTTCAGCCGTAAATTATGTCAACTCTGGCTAGTCTTCAGGTCGCAGAAGTGGTGCACCGAGAAATACTAGAACGGGACTTAGCTGAAAAAGAGCGTCAGATTGCGGAGCTTCAGGAGCATAACATTTGGAAGCAAGCAGAATTAGAACGTTCAACTGCTTCTATGAATTCGCTTCGGGACAGACTTGTTGAAGCTGAGGCCGAAGTCCTACGATTGAAGGCTGAACTTTCCCGCGAAGAAGGCATTGTCAATATCCTGAGTACCCAGAGTGCAAGTGGTAGTTTGGAATATCATACGCAGTCCATAGCCCTAGAACAGGCCAGGAATGAAGTGGCAGCCATCATCATACCAAGTGAGGATGAACTCCGGGCTAAGGCTGAAGCTATGGTGCGAGCTAATCATGAGAAAGAATTAGCTGAACTCAAGACTCAACTCATATCTTTTGATTTGATGCGTGAGTGAATTTGGTTTTTGTAATGTTCTTTTGACAAGAACAAGTTTGTTTTGTATCTCTTTCTTCTAACTCTTGAATAAAAAGTGATATTGGTCCCTCATTGTTTCTTGCATTTGTCATGTTTTGATTTTAAATAACAAATCACGAGAAACGCCCGAGGTGTATTCATGACTTAGCATAGATTTCCAGGATAGCCCGGATTTAAAAAGTTTCCTTTATTATCACTTAAGATAACTCTAGAAAATTTCAAAATGTTGAGGATAAATGTTAAATAATTCTCCCATAATAGAGCCAAAGAGTAGAATTCTTCCTGTGTTATTTTGACTTTGAACACTGAAAGAAGTCTATAAGCGCCAGAGGTGTAATTTTAACTTGGCGTGGACTTTTTTCCTGTGGGGAGATCCCAAACTTTTCCTTATTATCACTAAGGATAGTTCTGGAAAGTACTTAGTCCATTGGGAATCTTATGAGAACACCTCTTATATAATGGGGTAAAAAGGGTTCAAATAAGAGGGTTTAGACTGTTAAAGGTGTGAGGTTAACATAACAGGAAAGGATGTTGCGATCGGAGCAATTTTGATGACTTATCGCTCTATTGGAGAGAGTCGATAAGTTGGTTTTTGTCAGAGGTGTAATTTTAACGTGACAATAGAGAGATTGCGATCGGGGCAATTTTGAGGACTTATCGCTCTATTGGAGAGAGTCGATAAGTTGGTTTTTGTCAGAGGTGTAATTTTAACGTGACGTGGAGAGATTGCGATCGGAGCAATTTTGAGGACTTATCGCTCTATTGGATAGAGTCGATAAGTTGGTTTTTGTCAGAGATGTAATTTTAACGTGACGTCTGTGGGGATAAAATCCTTTTGTGTCTTGCTGGGAAGAATCACTAAGAATTTTTGTCATCAGAACGATGAATTGTGACACTTGTGATTTGAACAAGATTTTGGGGAGTTTTATTACCCCACTGAAAGGAGTTGATAAACTGATTATTTATTGCTCCGTTGGAAAGAGCTAATAAATTGACAATAATCTGAGTGATTTTGAGGACTTATCATTCTGTTAATGAGAATCGATAAGTGGACTCTGGCAGAGGAATTATAGCCACACTGGTATTTGATGCCAGATAAACTTAAACTCCGTGGTGATGATGATAGTTTAGGGTAAAACATCAACCCAATGAGAATTTTGATTCTGCTAAAGATATACAGAGGTTTTGATTAACACTCTGTTAAGGGGGTTCATGCCTTTGAGGAGTTAGAAGAATAGCAACGCTAAGATGGCCTTCGCGTTTGGGGTTCAAAACGCGAGGTTCAGGCCTTAGTGACGCTGGCCTGAGCCTTCCCCTTTGGAGTTTGAACGCGGCAGTGAGCTTCGTGTTTTGAAAATGGTTGGGATTCTTTCCTAGAATCCCGTACCATCTCAACAGCTTGACAGCTGTTATAAATAGACCTGAGTGGTCACGTCAAGAGTCACTTGACTCTCAAAATTTTCGACTATTTCCAAGAACGAGAACTCTCGTTTGATTTCGGCGAGATCTCCGACGAACTCCGTCTCCCTTGTTCAAAAGCGTTCCCTGTGATCGACCGTATCAATGGCGCCACGGAGAATGGGTTCAAGCTCCAAGAAAGTCGCCGGAGCGACTTCCGAAACGCTGTCGGTTGAGGACGCCGGCGGTGTTCTTGTTCGTGTTGGAACGTCATCGTCGCCACCGCCGTCGCAGGGGCCTCCTTGTCGTGGTGAGTGTTGATTGAAATAACTTGCCTTGGCAAGTTTTCTGGGAACCCTAAATGGGTTGTTGATAACGAGGAAGATGACTCGTTTCGGTTCAATGAAAACGCGGGGTTGGGACTCCATATGGGTCTTGACCCTCGCGTTCAAGTTTTTTCAGCACGAAGTTCGACCCTCGCGTTTGGGATTCCTGACACGGGGCTCGACCTCCGCGTCTGAAATTTTTGACACGAGGCTTGACTCTCGCGTTTTGAGATTTATGATTCTATTTTTATGTCAGTAACTTGTTTTCAGCTACTAACTTCTGCTTTTGACTGTGCAGTGCTCCTTCCAAACGTGCCGCTTTCACAAGAGCATCATTTTGGGTATATTGGCGGACCTGATGTGAATGAAATTTTTAGTCTCCAAAACATAATTCCGCTTTGTACTTTCGCTGACTCGGAGAGAACAGACATGATTAAATTCCCCAGATGTTCTACTCTTAGAATTTTGATCACTGACTTAGACATGGAGACCCCTGCTGGTCGTGCTCAGTTTCCCAAACCAGTGTTCATATTCGAAGATTGAATATCCATCGATGATCACCTCATACATGCAGAAGATTCGAAGTTGTTGCGGAAAGTTGATAATCGCTTCTTCTTCCTTCCGAACATGAAGAGAATGTACCCACTCTCTTACTTTTTGAATGCAAGCCATCGTCGGGGTTTGACCTTCGACATAGTCAAAGAGAAGGAAAATATATCGCTTGGATCTGGTCGGCGGGCTCGCACACAAATCAGGGGACAACTCAAAGGGCTGAGACCCGGTTTATTTGAGAAAAAAGATCAGGTTACAGAGATGCCACTTCCAGCGAACATCTTTATTCGCCAATTCCTTGCAACTCAGGGTGAATTCTCGACCCAGATGTTCAGATCCCCAGGATGGGTCTATTATGGAGAAGGAGGCTGGTGGACCCGCATGATTGACTTCGTTCTTGAGGAACTTAAGGAGTCGCTCACTCGATCGGGTCTCACGGTTCCCGTGTTAGCTACTCGACGGGGTGTCGTGCAGAATTATCATAATTTCTTCGCTATGTTGGAGAAATATAACCCGGACAGTTGTACATTCTTCACACCTGCAGGAGAGTTAGGTTTTGCTCTTCATGAGATGCAAGCAGTGTCAGGGTTACATCTTGGAAAAACGCCCTACGAGGAGTTCATCCCCACCACCCAGGAGCTTTCCCTACTGAAAGTAGCTCACCCGAAAGTTTACGCTACTTTTTGGGAGTTGATGTGCCACTTCCACATATGTGCCCAAGTCTTTGGGATGCGTGGAGGGGGCGTTATGCATACTACATGGGTGGAATACCTTTTTCAGAACTTAAACCGGAAAGATGTAGCTGTATCTCGCGTTGCAGCTATCTCTCCCAAGGAGGCCAAAGTTCGGATTAAGTCTTCTAATGCCACATACAAAGCAGAGCATGTAGAAGATGATTTTGAGGCTGGTGTCGAGTTTGAAAGTTTCCATCACCAAGCTACAGTCCCTATTTCTGACACGGCTCTTCTTGCGGGCTTCTTCATGGTTTGGTTGAAGCGGTGCGTGGTACCGTCAAAACCAACCGAGACGATATTGGCTGAAGTTGTGTACCCAGCTACTTTACTAGCGCATGGAAGACCTATGAGTCTCCTCACTGCTATGGTCGGCTGCATGCAGAATGGCCTGAGGATGTTGACCTCAGAACTTCTCAGCGCTTTAGAGATTAAAGCTACCAAGAAGAAAGCCGGGAGGGCTCCTCCACCACGTGTACCAGTGCCGTATACATACTTGGTGGCCTGGTTCGTGCTGCATTGTCCCTCACTGATGACGGGAGTATACGAGGGCGATGACACTTATATTCCCTTTGTACAGAGATTAGGGTCGGCCATGTGGACTTATTCTTATATAGTCAGGGCTCGATAACTCCTATCTCGGGAAGATAATTATCGGATTTTCTATTGCGCTCCTAACTTTGACAGAGCTGATGTCGAAAATGCCCTCTTCATGGACTTGCTTTTTTGAGGGCTCGTCTTCTTTGGAAGAGGGCACTTTTAGCTGGCTTCTTATGATCAGGTTGGGCTACCTGGTCTATCGTTTGCGGGAGAAGTGCATCATCGAGCCTTACATGCCTTTTAGATTTGCTAGGCAATTCGGATATGACCAGCTTTACGTTGGCAATCCCAACCCGTCATTGGCTCAAATTAGAAACTTGTATGAAGGGGCTCACGCATGGTATTTCTTCTCAGCGGGAGGAACTCACGCGCACTTCACTTTACCTAACTCGCCGCCCGGTTGTTCTACCGTTGCAGATTTTCGCAACTGGTTTGAAGAAGTCTCCCAAATCCCTGACTATGATATTCACACCTCCTGCATAAGTGAGATTCGGGAGTTGTATCGCTCGAGGAGCAGGTCTTCGAGTACTCGTTTACCGGGGATAGAAGAGTATCTATCCTGTGAACAGGAAGCAGCCGGAGCCGTTGAAGTTCCTAGGGAGTTGTCCAACATAGAACCTTCTGAAGAAGATGTTCCTACGGGGATCCAAGGGGGAAAACTGATTGCTGATTCTCTCGGAGAACGGACAATTGAAGGGATTCCTGCAGAAGCGCCTGTTTCTGAACCTTGTTCTTTAAGATCGGGTAAGAAGGCTCTTTCTGCTGCTGAGCAAGGCGAGTATGACAGGAGGGTTCGTAAACGATTGCCCATCGTGGCCAAAACTTCAAAAAAAGGCTAAGTTGATGGGGGATGCGATAAAATCAGCGCGTGCTGCATCTCCTGATAACAGAGAGGACACTATGCTTCCAACCGCTTCTCCTGGTCTTGAAACGACAACCGGTGGGCGGGAAGTGACCATCCCAGGCTCAGCATCCAATATGGCCAAAAAGTTATCATCTGAAGCTGCGCACACCTCTACTCGCACTGATTATGCCAATTGTTTTATTTATCCGACTGCTCCACCTCCAAGCTCAGAAACTTTGAGAGAGCTCATCGAACAACTAGAGCGTTGGATGCAAATGACTATCGACGTCGTTAGTCTCGGGGGTGTGAGCTTCAAGGTTTTTGAACCCCACCTACTAGAATGTCTCGCCAAGATTAGGAGCCAGGGGAACGCATTATGGACCGAGAATTATCGTGAGGGCATCATTATCCTGGAATATGAATTGGAATTCCTTTCAATGCTGCAGCGTGACGACATAGGACCAGAGGTGGATCGGGCTCTTTCTGAGGCCAAGGCTTTGAAGGTACAACAGCAAGAGGCTCTTCAGAAGAGTTTATCCGAAACAGATTCTCGTCTTGCTCGCTTGCGTGGGGAACATCTTCAGGTACAAGAGGACATGGGTAATCTTGCTGTGGGTCTTCGGGATACCGCAGCAGAACTTGCTCGTGCTGGCGTTGAGCTACCTCACATAAATGCTCAGCTATCTGGTGGTATGGAAATTTTAAAAGGGTTAGCTGTTTACTGTGATGGACTCTTCAAATGCTGTTGCGACGAAATTATTGCTGCCGATAAGCTTCGGCGAGAGCTTGCAGAAGCAACGCCTAATGAAGAGGAGCTCAAAAGCGAGATAACTGAAGAAATCAGAAAGGCTCGCGAGGAGAATATATCAGCGCTGAAATCCAAACTCAAGTCTTTTAGACTGATGAGTCCTGATACTTAGGATTTGTGCTGCTTTTGGTAGAGGAATAAATTTGTATCATTTTCCTTTCGATTGCTTTCACCTTTGTATCCAAATTGAGAAATATGAAATGGAAATGATATCATTTTAGTTTTCATCATCTCTTTTGTTGAAATATGATTCAAGACAATGAAAAATAATGTAAATGCTGTAAATGTAGTGTTAACTCAATATGAAAACAAAATTCTCTTTATTATCACTTAGAATAATTCTAGAAAATTTCAATCGTCAGAGGTGTAGTGTTAACATGACGACATACAAAGCAAAATTACACTATGAATAGGCAACCCCCAGCCTGATTTAGCTGGGGTTTAGGGGGCTACATGATTTACGAGAAATATCTCTTAAGGAATTTCCTATTAATTGGCATCATGAGCCTGTCTCCTTTTTAATTGATAAGGCGGTAGGCTCCATTCGAATAAACTGATTCTATTACGAAGGGCCCCTCCCATTTAGGATTGAACTTCCCTTTGGTTTTGTGTGTCATCACCATGGGTCGTCTGTTGGTCAAAACCAAGTCGCCCTTCTTGAAAATCCGTTCATTAACCTTTTTGTTGTAGGCTTTGGAAATACGGGTTTGATACAATTCGATCTGCTGCTGAGCTTGAAGTCGTTTGTCGTCTAGGGCTTCAAGTTCTTGCAGACGCCGTTGATGTTTTTCTTCCTCTGTTAGTCCAGTTGTGATTGCGACTCTTAGAGAAGGGATTTGAATCTCTAACGGCAATACAGCTTCACAGCCGTATACCAGAGAGAATGGTGTAGCTCTCGTAGGGGTCCTCACCGTTGTGCGGTAAGCCCACAGACATTCGCCGAGCCTTTCATCCCAATCATGTCGGCTCTTGGAAACAAACTTCTTGAGAAGTTTCACTATGGTTTTGTTGAAAGCTTCTGCAAGACCATTTGCTGGCGGATAATATGCCGTAGATGCGACACTATAGATTCTGAATTTGTCACAAAACCTCTGAAACCCAAAACTGACGAATTGTGTCCCGTTGTCGTGAACTATTCGCCTCGGGACTCCAAAACGGTAGATGACATGATGTTTGATGAACTTGATTACGTTGGAAGTCTTGACTTCTTTCAACGGGATTGCCTCCGCCCACTTGGAGAAATAATCGGTCACGGCCAGAATGAACCGGTACCCTTTGGAGGTCGGAGGAGAAATTGGTCCCACGATATCCATACCCCACTCTTCGAATGGCCAGGATACAGATGTGGGATGTAAGTTCCCAGGTGCTTGGTGGATGAAATCCCCATGAATTTGACACGCATGATAACGTTTAGCGTAGTCAACCGCGTCTGAGAACATTTTTGGCCAGTAATAGCCAATTCGATGGAGGCGATCTCCTAATTTAGCTCCGGGTTGATGGGCTCCGCACATTCCGTCGTGAGCTTCTTTATGAGCCTCTTTTGCTTCCTTCCGAGAGAGGCATTGAAGCAAAATACTGTCATGGGATTTACGATACAGAATCTGAGAGACTGCATCGTAATAGAATCGGAGGGCCTTGCGTTTGATGGCGGCCGCTTCCTTAGGATCGTCGGGAAGAATTCCATACAGGACGTAGTCAATATATGGAAATCGATAATCTCTAGATTCGAATTCTATGGAGGTTGTACAGACCTCTTCCGTCATTATCTTGTCTGAGCTTTCCTCCGTAGGAATCTTGGAAGAGTATAGTTCACGTCCTGTGACTGGGATCGTCGTTTCGGTACCTGGCGATAATGCCAGCGAAGTTGCCAATGAAGCCAAAGCATCTGCGTAAGCGTTCTGAGCTCGTGGAATATATTCAATAAAGAATCCTTCGAACTTTTTAGATTGCTTCAACACTGCGAAGTAGTATGGGATTAGGTCCTCATGACGTACTTCATATTCCCCTCGGACTTGATTTACAATGAGCTGAGAGTCACCATAAGCCTCAAGATGCTGAATATTAAGCTCTTCGGCAAGTTACATCCCTAGTAGCAGAGCATTATACTCAGCTACATTGTTGGTGCAAGGTTCGATTAGAGAAAATCCTCTTGGGATTACGTGACCGTTAGGAGAGACGAACACCACTCCTACTCCCGCAGTAATCGCTCCGTAAGGGTTTGCTCTGGATGCACCGTCGAAGAATAGTCTCCATACTGGTGTAGATTCTCGAGTGACACAAGCTTCAGCGACTTCATCAGGCAATTCTTCATACAATTTAGATGTCCCTGGCACTGGATGATCGGCTAAGAAGTCCGCCAATGCTTGACCCTTGACTGCCTTTTGAGGCATGAATTGCATGTCGTATTGCGACAAGAGGATGGCCCATTTTGCAAGTCGGCAGTTCAGAGATGATGGCTTCGTCATCAGGACTCTCAAGGGATTTACCTTAGAGATGACATGAATTGTTTGTCCAACTAGGTAATGTCGCATCTTTTGAATTACGAATACCAAAGCGAGACATTCTTTTTCGACTGGATTGTACCGGTGTTCGGCTCCCATCATCGTTTTGCTTAAGTAATAGATGGCTTGCTCTTGCCTTGATCATCGTTTTGGGCCAGTAACGCTCCTAGAGAATGATCCATAGCCCTCACATATAACAAGAATGGTTTTCCTGATATAGGGGCCACGAGAACAGGCGGCTGGGTGAGATATTTCTTGATCTCTTCAAAAGCTTTCTGGCATTCTTCATCCCAGACAAAGGATACGCCTTTCTTCATAAGCTTCGAGAAAGATTGGCAGCACCCCGAGAGATTAGATATGAATCTTCGGATGTATGCTAATCTGCCTTGCAGGCCTCTAAGCTCTTTGAGATTCTTCAGCGACGGCATGTCTTGGATGGCGCGCACCTTTTCTGGATCCAGAGAAATTCCCTTGGACGTGACAATAAATCCCAGGAATTTTCCACTTGATACTCCGAGAAATGATTTTTTCGGGTTCATCTTCAGCTGATGTGTTCGCATGATTTCGAACATAGTCTTCAAGTCTGCAAGATGATCATCCTTACATTGACTTTTCACTGCTATGTCATCCACGTAGCACTCGATCTTCTTACGCAGATGTTCGTGGAAGATGGCGTTCATTGCTCGTTGATAAGTTGCACCAGCATTTTTCAGGCCGAAGGGCATCACTGTGTAGCAATACACCCCCAGCGGTGTTCTGAATGCGGTATGCTTTTCGTCTTCAGGATACATCTTGATTTGATTGTACCCAGAGAATCCATCCATAAAAGACATTCTTTCATATCCGTAGGTGTTATCGATCATAACATCCGTGATAGGAAGCAGGAATTCGTCTTTCGGACAAGCTGCGTTAAGGTCGCGGAAGTCGATGCATATACGAACCTTACCGTTTTTCTTAGAAACTGGAACAATGTTGGCGACCCAGTCTGGATGTTGTTTTTCCCTGACAAAACCTGAGTCTATAAGCTTTTTCACTTCAGACTCGATCGCTTCCATGATCTCTGGACGAAACCAGCGTTGCTGTTGTTTAACGGGTTTGGCATCCGGATCGATGTTGAGACGGTGCATGGCCACTTTTGGGTCAAGACCAGGCATGTCTTCATAATTCCAAGCAAAGACATCTATATATTCTCGAATGAGAGATATAAGGTCCTCTTTTTCGGATGATGATAAGTCTTCGGCTATGAAAATGGGCTTAGGGTCATGTTCATCCCCCATGTTAACCTGGACCACTTTATCTTCAGTGGGTGGTTCGCGTTGTTCAAATCGCATATCCCATAAGATATTGAGGCGTTTGATCCAGGGATCATTGGTTGATTCAATTAGCCATTCATCACCTCCTGCATCTTCATCTGGGTGACTAGTTAAAACCATATTCACAGTCAGATTTTTAAAGAAAGGTCCGACACTGACATCGGACTCGTATGAAGATGTTCCGGATGAGTGGTTCTGTCACAGATAATTACTTATTTCATTCTCTGAGACAGCGGGAGGTGTGACAAATCCTAAGCCTCTTCTGGTTTTTTGATAATAATCTGGGGGTTTCCCTTCAGGGGTTAGGGACATTCGAACTGGTGTTCGCCTTCCCTTCCCGAAGTTTAGACCCTGTTTTTCGTCAAAGTCATACCCCATTTGTTTCATTAACTGGCGGGAGTTGGGTTCGTGATAATGGAATTGAGGAATTCCATCATCTTCCTCTGAACTTCCTCGTCTGAGTTGTTCAGGTTTGACCTTACCAAAACAGATCGGCTTCTGCCCTTTCCTTTTGGATGGGACTTTGAAGAAAGCCTTATATGCGTCTTCTATTTCTTCATCTGAAATGAAGGATGACTCGATTGGCAATGTGAGTGATGCCACTGTGCATAGTACGTGCCATGGGTTGGTACCTGCATTAGGATCATTCTCTATTTGTTCATTTTTAGAGGACACATCAGACAAGTACGCTAAAATAAAATCTTCATTAATGCACCATTCACCCCCACTCGGTACATTATTATCACTCTCACCCGGACCCATTACATCAAAGTTTAACTCCCATGGACAATCTTCTTCAGGTTCTGGTTCGATATCAGCTTCATTGCCACTATCCCCATCTTCTTTCTCCTGGGATTCGAGGTAAAAGACGGAGTCAGTATGAAAGTTTTCAACTCCTCTGAAAGGATATTTCTCCGCAATCAGGGTTCGAACCTCTCCTTCATCATTGGCATATTTCATGACCTGATGTAGAGTAGATGGGACAATGCGGTTTGCATGTATCCATGGTCGTCCTAACAAAAGATTGTAGGACGTGTCCGCATCTATTATGTAACAGGTCACCTCGGACTTAAGGTCTCCGATTTGACACCTGAGTTTGATCTTCCCCAAGGG
>BQKN01063879.1:546927-570159 GCA_022839385.1 Asparagus kiusianus
GTAATTAATAATACAACGTATTATACGAAAATATACGTAATAATAAAAATAACACAACATATTATTTAAAATGACATATAACAGCATCGATAACGCAACAGATAAATTCCATAAATTTTTACCGCATAAAATTAATGTATAAATATTAATATCATTTAAATAAATATAAAACTTAGGTTTTAAATCATAGAAAATTATAGAAATTCAAGGAAAATATAAATACTCGTTTAAAAATCATAATTAAATATTTTAAAATAGTAAAAATTTATTTTAACTAGTATAAAAATTCATGATCCTTACAAGGTTTTTTGAAATCTAAAATGCTTTGAGATTCTTGATGTATATGTTGTGCGCAGCAGAAATTTCGGCAGAGTTTCTGGTGCACAATAAGAGAGAAAGATCAATAAGAATTCCTGTCTCATCAAGAAAACAAAAATCTGAAGCGAATATCTCAACAAAGTGAGATATCAACTCTTCCTTTCATCAATTCTAGGACTGACCCATCGAGGGATCCTAATAAACTATTACAATGGCCACAAACACAAAACAAACAATTTTTTACATGGTTTGGCAAATTGTCTACATCCACGGGGTAAGGAGGGGAGAGATCTACTATTAGAGAGGAGAGAATATAACTAGGGTTTACAATCACTCAATCTAAACCCTCACACAATCTCTCAAACCTCTCACACAAATATCTCTCTCAAAAGCACAAAAGGACTGTCTGCATGAAGCCAAAGAAAGCCGCTGATTTTTTTTCTTTGCACCTCTGCGAATTTCCTCCCTCTGGCTTTACACGTCGCCTAAAAGAGCACTGCCATTTTTCCCTTTCAATCTTGCACCACAAACCTAGGGTACTGCTGCAATGTATTTATAACGCAGCATTCGGGTGGGCCACGAAGTCTCTTCACACTGTCTCGGGTCTACAGGTCCAAGATCATATTTCTTCACGTGCAACTCAAAACCTGATGGATCTTCAGAGTGCTGCTATCTCTTCACTTGGGCTTCACGATCACTTCACACGTTTTGTGGCCCCCACGAGTCATGTCTTCATCAATTCTCCACCTCGGTGAAGTTTTTCCAAAACTGAGCCAACACCAACCAAACCAAATGCCTCACTTGTTGTGTCCAGTACGAAGTAAAACAATTCACGACAACGGACTTAATCCACAACAAGTTAAGAACCCAAATGAGAATGCGAACATTCTCCAAATGCCGGTATCAACTCACCAAATCGATCTCATCCCCATAAAAATCAACTAATCCAAACCGACTGAATTATAAATGACTGTCTATGTATCCTCTTGCCCAAGGAATCAAGCCTCACGTAGTTCATCCAAATGGTCGTGAACGACCTTAATCCAATAGAAGAGTTTGTAACCCTTCTCCAATATCATCAACTCTGTGGCTGATAGAACTCCAAATGACCCCAAAGTATAACGAATCAAACACCTCCACCTGAGGTGAACCAATGGTCATATCCAAACTACATCTATCAGCTGCACTCAAATCAAAATCTAACTTATCATCTGCATCCAAAACCAATTGATCCCTTAAATATGTCACCTCAGCTGGAATCCTAAATGATATAGTATGATCTGAAGTATGTGGAGTAATCTCTACCCAATATGAAGTAGCATCACTCTCCACATGCTGTGATACCTCTAAGGTCTATCAAAAACTCTCCACCTGCTGAGAGTCAATTAGCTCCCTCATCGAAGCCTCAACCGAAGTGACACTACCAGACCTATTTTCTAATGGAGTTTTACCTCCAATCGCAGCAGTTGACAACTTTTTAATAGGATGACCTAAATATATCGAAGCCTCAATCCGAAAACTCTTCTGCAGACCATTGCTTGACAACAAACACCGATTCTCCTCTAGCAAGACACGGTTCTCCAAATATGTCACCATATCTAGTTGTACCAAGATTTTCTTTCCAACGAAGTGTCTCGAAATGCCGTGAGCTTTGTTTTCATCAAAAGTTATTTTCATTATAGAATCCATTAAAACTTCGGTCGCTTACAATGAATTACAATAAAAAATAAGAAAATTACAACTTTTTCAAAAATAACACAAAAATCATTTATCAATTTCTGCTTTTGTGGGATCTTCGCCTGTGCCGGGGGTGTGTTAACACGTGGACCATCAAATCACAGATTTTTGTTGAATCGTAGAGGTTTTGGGAATTCTTCTTTTGTTTAGAAGCAAAAATAGTTTCAGTGAATATCTTATCAAAGTAAGATGAATACTCTTCTCAAGACCAAGTCAAAGCTTAGATCTTAAGGAATTACTAAAAGCCTTTTTGAAGTTTATGAGGAATGAAGACTCTCTCTCTCTCTCTCTTGCTCAAATTCACCAAAAGCTCAAGTCTTTCTGTTCTATTTACTCTATGTGCTCCGATCCTCATTAGTAATAGTCCTAGGGGGATATCTATAACCTCTAGAAAAGTTTAACTGAAAATAAAACATCATGGGGGATTTGTGCTTGCGAGACAGTTGTGACTGTCTCGGCTTCTGAGATAGCCATGCCTGTCTGAGAAAGCCTGAACTGCCCAGCTGTTCCTCCTGTAACCACCACATTCTTTAACAGTTAATGGCCACATGTCATGCATTTTCTTCAGTAGTTTCTAAACACTTCAGAACTATCTCGCGTGCGAGACAGTCAACACTGTCTCGCGTGCGAGACAGTTTAAGACTGTTTCTTTTAATATTTGGATGATCTTCTTTTTGTCTTGAGCTGTATTTGGATATCTTTCAGCATTTTTAGATGCCTACAGATACCCCCTCCAAAGTATCTCAGACTCATTCTTTTATAAAGGAGTTTGGGACACTTTGGATGAGATAGGCCTTTCTTGCAATCCCTTCAACACTTAGTTGAGGAGATTGTGTAGAAGGACCCGTGTACGACTTCAACTCTTAACTTCTTCATCTCTTAGTCTCCTCAGTGCTTTGTAGAATAGCTAAAATTATTCCGGTACTGTGTTTATCGCTTGATCATTGTCGAGATCTTAAACTAAAGTTGGCATTTCGATTTTTGAATTAGCTCATGTCGTTGGGTTGACGTTGAACTAATCACCTTCGTTAGGAGTTTGTATCTGAGTCATGATTGAACTCCCTGAATTAATTCTTTGAACCGACATTTCATCCTAAGCCTTGTTTCGACGAAATCATCGACGCATTGGCTGGAGTAGGCTTTCGTTGCAACACGTTGACTGGCGTTGGGACATGGCAAGCCCAAGTGTAGAGACTGTAAGACCAACTGTTGATGTCGGTTCATCTGCCTGTACGGAGTTTCTCCTGGCATGGATTGTTATACATTTGTCGATTTTTTACTTAATCACAGGGGGATTTTGATTGTAAGACCAGCCATTGGAGCTGATATGACCACAATCAGTAGAGAGGCTTTTTCGATGTTGTCTTGTGTGTGCGAGATAGTATACCCTACCTCATGTGTCTGAGGTGGGTTTAATTGTCCCGCTTGAAGAAAGGCGGCCTTCGAGCTGAATTTGTGTCTTCCTTGAGTTTGACAGAGCTTAAACTTTATTATGATTGTTTATCCTACTCAGAATAAATACTTATAGGATTTTTGGCAAATTCTTAGCCATCAACGGATTTGATAAGCATTTACCGACTACTGTTTGAATCAGGCTAGCATGCAGATTGTTTAAGTCCATTCTATATGTAACGTTGTGCTAAGAGAATAAACTCTCTTAAACTTGGTGCTATGATATTGAATACATAGGTTTGATCATTTTTGTGGGAACGTACCACCCAGCAACGTGTGTTAGACGTATACTTATCTCTAATAAGGGACTGAGATAACATCCCCCACGTATAAAACATGGATTTGAAAATATTAATGGGTTACGTCTTTTTGGTAAAAAGATGAACCCGATACTGGAGAGGAAGAATTTTATATTCTATTTCCTGATCTCTTTTTTGTTAGTAAAGATGAACCCAATTATGGAGAGGAAGAATTTTATATTCTATCTCCTGGTCTTTTTTGTTGGTAGAGATGAACCCAATGCTGGAGAGGAAGACTTTTATATTTTATCTCTTGCTGTAAAAGAAACTCAAAGTAGGATCTTCACTTCGAGAATCTGAAGGGTGAAAACTAAGAGTGGGATCTTCACTCTGAGAATCGAGAAGATTTAGATAACCCTAACTGTTAAAAGGATTGATTATCCAATCTAAAAGTGGATTTCTTATTTATTGAGATAGAATCCAACTTTGGTCCTAACTGTTTAAAGGTTTGACCGAGTGGGGAATGTGTGGAAACCTTTCATTTATCAAGAGGTGATTCCGATTTTGGTCCTAACTGTTTAAAGGTTTGACCGATGGGAGTTTGAGACGATCCTAACTGTTAAAAGGTTTGATCGTTCAATTTGTGGACCTCTTGTTCATGGAAGGAATCGAGGGGGAATTTTGGCTTTAGTTCTAACTGTTTAAAGGTTTGACCAAATAAGGATTTGAGACGATCCTAACTGTTTAAAGGTTTGATCGTTCAGTTTGTGGACCTCTCGTCCATGGAAAGAATCGAGAGGGGGGTTTTTGGCTTTGATCTCAACTTTTTAAAGGTTTGACCAAATGGAGATTTGAGACGATCCTAACTTTTTAAAGGTTTGATCGTTCAATTTGTGGACCTCTCGTTCATGGAAAGAATCGAGAGGAGATTTTAGCTTTGGTCCTAACTGTTTAAAGATTTGATCAAATGGGAGTTTGAGATGATCCTAACTATTAAAAGGTTTGATCGTTCAGTTTGTAGACCTCCCGTCTATGGAAAGAATCGAGAGGGGTTTTTGGCTTTGGTCCTAACTGTTTAAAGGTTTGACCAAATGAGAATTTAAGAAGATCCTAACTGTTTAAATGTTTGATCGCTCAATTTGTAAGTGGTCCTCTCATTCATGGAAGAAATCAAGAGAGAATTTTAGCTTTGGTCCTAACTGTTTAAAGGTTTGATCGTTCAATTTGTGGAACTCTCGTTCATGGAAGGAATCAAGAGGTAATTTTGGTTTTAGTCCTAACTGTTTAAAGGTTTGACCAAATAGGAGTTTGAGACAATCCTAACTGTTTAAAGGTTTGATCATTTAATTTGTAAGTGGTCCTCTCATTCATGGAAGGAATCGAGAGGGGATTTTAGCTTTGGTCCTAACTGTTTAAAGGTTTGACCAAATAAGAAGTGGGAGTAGGGTACAAATAACAGTGAGAATATTCACTTGTACAAATCACTCACTAGGGGTTTTCGGTGTCAAGTGGCTAGGATTTAACATGAAGGGGTTTGATAATCGCTATGGATTAGCAGATTATAATTTTGGATGTCGTGTCAGGGCTTCAATAGTGGGAGTGTTAAAGGCTTCGGTACAGTAGGAGTTTGAATGAATTCAACCATGAAAATTTTTGGTGGACCCACCGTCAATTAATTTAATCAGTGAGAGATTTTATGGTTGAGGATCGTGAATCATTAAGCACTCCATAATTACTCCGTGGGAGTTTCATGAGGGAAGATTGACCCGATGAAGTCATTGAATCTCATCTCAAGGAAAGAGTGCTCCGAAAGTCATAGTAGGAGGGTTTTAATCATCTTGTAAATGATTAAATAGCCACGGTGGCAGGTTCTTAATCATGATTAATAATGAATTATTCTGATAATTGGTTTTCATCTTGAATAATGAATCAGTTTTGGATTATCCTTAAAAATACAATGTGTAGTATTCTCCAGGAACTTCCCATTAGAATGAATTGAGGTATTCCACCCCCAGCTCTTTGGCGAATCTAAATCCAATTATATTCGGCCACAATGTAGGGTTATTCTTAAGAATATTAAGAGTAATATGTTAGACCCTAGAGGGGAGTGATTAGGGTCTTATGCTAATCTAATCCCGATTAAATTCCAATTAAAATTATATTAATTTATTCTTGCAAGAATGATATGAGATAGATATGAGCAAGAAAGATATCAAAAAACACAAATGAAATATACGCTAAGCAAAACACAAACACACGATATGTTTACAAGGTTTGATCACCACGACCTACGTCCCCGCTCCTCACCTCGAGGAGATCTCCACAATCACAATCCGGTTTGGAAGCCGGAACTTCTACATACTCGGTTTACAAGTTTACCGAAAACTCTTACACAACAAACACTATGCAATCACACTTTACACACTAAGTGTAGGAACCTAGCCAGTGTCCTCCTCCTCAAGTGCTCAGATGCAACCTCTCCCTAGGTTCGTCAACCGATGCCACTCCTATTGGATTCGACCCCGTCTCTCGCCTCACACTTCTCTCGGTGTACAAGTGTATTACAAGTGATACTCACAAATAAAGGTTAAATACAATGGTTTGTTCTTAACAACAAATGAGAACGTAAATGAAGCTCACACTCACTAAATCACACACGACAACCCACAATATATATTATGGAAGATTAAACTCAATACAGTGTGGGTGATAACAGTGAATGAAAATATGTAACTCAATAGATATAGCTGAAATTATGAAAATGAATCAATAAGCTATATAAGAAAGAGTTTAGAAAACTTCTCAATAAAAAAGAAAAACAGTAGATGATGATCCCAAATAGGAGTTGGAAGCTTCTTCTTGTTGTAGAAAACTTCTTTTGGAACAGATTAACGAAATCAGCTTAAACAGCTCTTAAACAACTCTTGATCTCTTGTTAAAACTTATTGTTAAAAACAAACTCTTAGATATTGAAAGAGAACAGCAATGGGGTATTTATACCCACTCAAAATATCAGCCAAAACCAACTTGAAATGACCAAAATAGCCCTAGACAATCAAATCATAATATAGCCATTGAGAAGGCAATGATGAGTTCGGCGGTCGACCGTAGAAATCTCGCGATCGACCGCGAAGCACAAAAACACAGAAAAAGAAATTTAAAAGCTGGCGGTTGACCGTCACGGTCGATCGCGAACAACTAAAAGCCATAGTAAGCAATTTAATTGCTGGCGGTTGACCGTGGCGGTCGACCGCAAACTGATACATGGCAATTGACAGGTTTTTGGGCTGATTTTAAAAATACGTTAAATATATCAAATCAATTCTAAAAATAGTAAAATTTTAAGGAAAGTTTCTAAATGATAAAATAAACATGTTTGAAAAAAAAATTTTGGAAAATCTTTTTTTTTTGTGAAAACACACTGTTTTTGAAAAGTGTTCATAAAACATGTTTTTCACGAACATGAAAATTGAGATATGACTTATAAACATGTATATATATATCATGCATACATTATATATATATATATATATATATATATATATATATATAATAAAGTATAAATAGCTGTAAACATGAAATAAAAGTTATTATGATAAAGTTTGATGAAAAATCATTCACATGATAGAAAACATCAAATTTGTGTCGTGTTTACATATTGAGCTTAAATATAAACATACAATATATGTAAGCAAACTACTCTTATACCTAGGTGAATGCATATGTATGAACTTGAATCTTCAACTCTTGATTGTCGTGTGTTGGATTACCTGAACAGAGCAAAGCCAAAACCACAAAGACTAGAAAATATATTAGTAATAAATTGTTTGACAAAACATCATCAAAACTATAGGGCCAACATAGTATTCTCTAGGAACTTCCCGTTATTGAAAATAAATGAAGTAGTTTAACCTCGTACACTCGTCGGAGGAAAAGGACAAACAGTTTATACTCTTATACTCGTTGGAGTTACATAGAAAAGCAATTTATACTCATATACTCATCGGAGTCACATGAAGAAGCAGTTTATACTCGTGTACTCATCGGAGTCAGGGAAACAGTTTATACTCCTGCACCCAATGGAGTTGTATGGAGTCCTTATTTAGCTTGTTTTGCTGTTATGACACCAGAGTCAATTAAGGCTTGGATTTTGTTTTTGAGGCCGAAGCAAACCTTGGTGGGATGAAGAACCCTTCTGTGATACACACAGTAGTTTGGATCTGTAATCATCTTAGCACCATCCTGATCTTTAATATGTGGTAGCTCGATTTTGTTATTAGCGAAGAGGTATTTCAAGATAGCTGGAACTTTATCATCTTCGAAAGAATACTCTTTCTAGAACTTCGAATCGAGAGTCTTTTGTTGCCTCCGGGGTTACTGTTGTGACATTTGATTCGCACTCACAATGGTTGCAGGTGTCACCGGTTGGCTTCTCTCAGCTTTCTTTCTTTTAAGAAAGCATTCATCTTGTTCGCCACGTAGTTTTAACTCTTTCCAAGTGGTTGAAGGCACGACCCATAGGGCTTCCATAACATCGATGGAAAGATTGTTGTGACATGTCTACAGGATGAACTCCTCTGTGACATGATCACTATAATGCATAGCCTTGTTACGAAAGCGCTTGACAAAATTATCAACTAACTCTTCATCTTTTTGTTTCTCATCCAGAAGAGTTCTGATTGACACTTTGGTGTCATCATCGAAGAAATTACTGAGGAACAAACTTTCCATATCATCCTAGCAGTTGATGCTACCAGGTTTGAGACGTCTGTACCAATCAAAGACGGGCCCACGAAGGGTGCCAATGAATGACCGGACCATCAAAGCCTCGTTTCCAGAGATTACACCCAAGTGAGACTTGAAATAAATTAAGTGTTGAGTAGGTGAGCCCTTCCCGTCAAACGGTGCGAAGTTAATTAGATTGAATTTTGCCGAGTATAGTATTGAATCCCATTCTCTTGGATAGGGACACATAATACCTGTCTTTTTTACTTCCTGAGCGAACATTAAAACATTGACTTTATTTTCAAGGTCTTGTATTTTCTTATCCTCATCTTCATCTCTCTTTGAGTGATGTTGAGCAGAAATAATTGGGTCACCCCCAGTGTTATTAAGAAGTGCAAATGAACCACCCCCAATATCGTTGTTGGGAGGATCTGTTAAACCACCCACAATGTTATTGTCATTGGAAGGTGTATCAGTCATAATGAATTCGTCCATTTCTACATCGCTGTCATCTACAACATTCTGAGTATGGCGGCTAGATTCAGCTCGCTGACTGGACCTAGGAGGTTGAAGACGTTGAGCTTGCAACTCTCGTTTGTTAGATAACCAACTCCATCTCCATCTTCATCTCAGTTCTAATTTCTTCATGTTGCTTGGCTAGAGCTTCTTGAAGCATTTGAGCAAACTGATCAGGAGTGATTATGAACACTTCTTTGGTTTACCCCGTGCTAGACATTGTATCATCAGAAGCGATCGCAGAACAAGTGTCTGAAAGTTCATCCTCCGAGGACATTCCTTCATACATTCTCTTGTAATCCCTACGTCTGATGGCTCCTAACTGGAGTCGAGATATCCGTTGAGCAATTCTTGGATTGACTTTTCCTCCCGGAAAAAAGTTGGGATTTGAGTCACTTGAATGTCGCTTAGACTTTTCTTTATCAACCCTATTGATGGTGACTTCAGGGAATTCATCATCTTGGACAACTAATCTTCTCTTACGGAAATGTCTCGACTTGGGCTTCGACATTTTGGTGAAAAGCCTCTGGAACACTGAGACTCTTTGTGGGATGGTTTCTCGTTTGGAGTAGTCATATTCTAACAGTACTATTCTAATGAATTGCTGATAAGAACAATGAGAGCTCATTTCTCGAACAATCCTCTTTCGGGATTTGTTTACACCCCCAGCTTGATAGTACAACTCATCGGTATGATTGCCGGAGCACCCTATCGTCTGTTGGTGTGACCTCCCAGGTATAACGCTGTCTTTTGGTGGACACGTCTTCTTCTGAAAATATAAAGTCTTGTTAGCATTCTCAGGAGTCGCATGTTTAGAACCACCCCTTTGCGGATGTGGAGTCGTAACGGGCTTCTTAGCTTTGATATGAACCCCCAAGCGGCTGGAAATCGGGATTTCCCTAACTTGGGATTGCTTTAGGTTGGTGGGAGGATGCGTACGACCCCCAGCCTGACAAGTCATTTGGATTTTGTTCACCGGACCCAAGCGTTCCTTGACCAGAGCTTTGCCTCGATCTTCTTGCAAAGGACCAAGGCAATCCGGCATTATGATTTTAACCTTTGATAGGTCAGGGTTGACCCAAGGCTTCACTGATGGTGTAGCAGATGTATTTGGAGCAGACAGACGAGGAGAAGATGTCGACGGAGTCGAAGGATTAGCTTCGGAGGCTGTTCTTTGGGCAAGACACTTGCTAGTGTCTCGGATAAAGTCTCTTTGGGTGAGACAGTTGAGACTGTCTCGGACAAGGGCTCTTTGGGCGAGACAGTCTCCACTATCTCGGCTAAAGGGTTGAGTCTTGACAGCCTCCGAATACTGATTTTGCACAACTTTGGACTTTGGAATCCAAACTTTACGGAGTTTTGGTGGTTCTTTAGCCACCGTTTCCTTCTTCCTTTCTTGTATTTGTCGCACCAGGGCATGGGCACTAGCGACGTTTGTACGACTCTTTTGGATGCGTTCCTTAAAGGTTGAACGGGCTCTTTTGACAAGAACCCATTCCTCCACTGTAAATTTAGCAGAGATGTGAGTGGTTTGTTGTTGAGGCGACTAGACCACTTGATGTTTCCTCGACTTTAGGTCTGCGTAGTAACAAACCCCGTCGGTTTGTTCTAAGGACTTAGCCATTTGACGAGCACGGTGCTGACGTTATCTCTGACGAGCCCTCTTCGTCAGTGCCACTAGGCTTTGATTCAATGACTCCTTAATTGGAGAAGAGTCATTATGAGCAGAGATGTTGTGAGCAAAATCCTCAGCCACAATCGGACGAGAGTCTTCACCTGTAGCATTCGATGGAGTTGAAAATTTTAAAACCTTCTTAGAAGACAAAATATTCTTGCATTTGCGGGGAGAGGAAGATTTTGCAGATGAGGATGACAAATACTCCTCAAACTTTTCTTGGTCAAATTCGTACTAGACCGTGGATTCAATTAGTATCTTGATCGGTTGCAACACGACGGTCTCGACAACGAGACCGTTGGCTCCCACAGTGGTCGCTAGTTTGTTTTCATCAAAAGTTATTTTCATTATGGAATCCATTAAAACTTTGGTCGCTTACAATGAATTACAATGAAAAATAAGGAAATTACAACTTTCTAGAAAATAACTCAAAAATCGTTTATCGATTTCTGCTTTTGTGGGATCTTCGCCTGTGCCGGGGGTGCATTAACTCGTGGACCACCGAATCACAGATTCTGGTTGAATCGTAGAGGTTTTGGAGATTCTTCCTTTGTTTAGAAGCAAGGATAGTTTCAAGGAATATCTTATCAAACTAAGATGAACACTTTTCTCAAGACCAAGTCGAAGCTTAGATCTCAAGGAATTACCAAAAGCCTTTTTGAAGTTTGTGAGGAATGAAGACTCTCTCTCTCTCTTGCTCAAATTCACCAAAAGCTCAAGTATTTTTGTTCTATTTACTATCTGTGCTCCGATCCTCGTCAGTAATGGTCCTAGGGGGATATTTATAACCCCTAGGAAAGTTTAATTGAAAATAAAACATCATGGGGGATTTGTGCTTACGAGACAGTTGGGACTGTCTCGGCGGCCGAGGCAGTTGTGACTGTCTCAGCTTTGGAGACAGCCATGATTGTCTTAGAAAGCCTGAACTGCCCAGCCGTTCCTCCTGTAACCACCACGTTCTTTAACAGTTAATGGCCATATGTCATGCATTTGCTTCAGCAGTTTCTGAACACTTCAGAATTGTCTTGCATGCGAGACAGTCATCACTGTCTCGCATGCGAGATAGTCAACACCGTCTTGCGTGCAAGACAGTCAACACTGTCTCGCGTGCGAGACAGTTTAAGATTGTTTCTTTTGATCTTTGGATAATCTCCTTTTTGTCTTGAGCTATATTTGGATATCTTTTAGCATTTTTAGATGCCTACAAGCTTAGCTCCAATACAAAAACAGGTCCATCTTGTACCTCCCATCAAAACCAGAATAAAGTACCTTCACCTTTCTGCCAATCTCACACTTCTTCAATTTGTAACTAGGACTTTCTCCAATAGGGATTTGGTTGCAACCCAAACACACCTAGAACAACCACCAACAAAGGAAACCAAATATCTATTTCCTCCCAACGATGCCTCCTTGGAAGGCCCCCAAACATCCACGTGAACCCCATCTGAAAGACCCTCCGTGCGGTGAATAGAGGTGTCAAACTTCACCTCGATCTTCTTGCTCACACCAAAATATTCACTGGATTTCAAATTGCAGGTCATCACACCCTCTTTCAATCTATGCAAGGAATCAATACTAGAATGACCAAGCCCCAAATACCATAGTCTAGTCGAATCAATAAAAGTCACCACTTCTCCACCTGCCACTATACCTCCAGTCAAGTAATACAGGTTATTCCTCCTGATGCCCTTCATCACAATCTGAGAGTCATCCATAATCTTGATAACCATGTCCTCAATTCGAACATTCTGACCCTCTCCAACCAAAGCTCCAATCGAGATCAAGTTCTTCCTCAAGGAAGGAACATATCTCACATCATATAACCCCCTAACAGTCCCGTCAAATATCTTGATGTGAATTCTTCCTATCTCAAGGATTTGGCATGCACGGTTATCAGCCATATACATCACACCACTATATAGCTTCTCAAAACTGGAGAACCATTCCCTTCTAGGGCACACATGATAGGTCGCACCACTATCCAACATCCATTCAGATTCCTCCGAATAGTTATCTGTAGGACTGATAGAAAGAGAATAAATAGAAGAGTCAGAATTATTACCATCCGATATAATGATGTTTACTTCTGATAATGGTTGCTTTTTTCCCCTTCTGCTTATTATTCATCCATTCGTCGAGCTTTGGGCATTTTTCTTCTAATGACCAGTCTCCTTGCACCAAACACACTGATTTTTTCCAATTATAGGATGTCCTACTCTAGACTGTGACTTCCAATTCTTCCGGTTTGGACCATTCCCTCTTGTGGCCAACACCTCTGCCACCGGCTCAACTGAAGCCTCCTTATCCTTTTTTGGAAGTTGATAATTCACAAGTGCAGTAGTCACCTCACTATATGAAAGAGATGCCTTCTCATTAATCAGAGTAAGAACGAAGATCTCATATTCCTCGTCGGGTAAGAAACTCAACAATAGAAACACCTTGTTCTCATCTTTAATCATGACATCCACATTAGCCAAATCCGCAAGAAGCTTTGTGTAGGTGTTCATGTGATCACTAATTGAGGTTCCTTTCTTCAGCTGGAAATGATAAAGTCTCATCTTCAAATGCAAGCGGTTCTCAACACTCTTTGTCAGATACTTGCTTTCGAGAATCTCCCAAATTTTCTTCGCAGAAGTCTCATTCATCGCATCATATTTTAGATCTTGAGTCAAACAAGATTTAATCACACCACACACCGTTCAATTCATCTTCTTCCAAACCTTCTCTTCAATATCATCTGGCTTGCCATCTAACTCCAAGGTATCCTTCAAATTCTACGCGTTCAGTGCATCCAAAATCTCACATCTCCATAATCCAAAGTTGTTTGTGCCACTAAACTTCTCCACATCTATCTTCATAGAGTGGATATTCAAACTCTGAATGATCTTCACTCCAGAAGCACTACCCTCGACACCCGAAGCACCTTCTTTCCCCGACATCCTTCTCAACACACCAACGAATGAAGAATAGATCCAAAACTAAAAAGATAGAGTATTTTACCAAAAGATCCCACATTTATCACCAAAAAAGCCCTAAGCGAGCTTTCAAAGTGATCTACTTCTTCAAATAGCCCAAGCGTAGCCCGAGCTCTGATACCACTTGTTGTATGTAGCAAAAATTTCGACAGAGTTTCTGGTGCACAATAAGAGAAAAAGATCAATAAGAATTCCCGTCTCGCCAAGGAAACAAGAATCTGAAGCGAATATCTCAACAAAGTGAGATATCAGCTCTTTCTCTCGTCAGTTCTAGGATTGACCTGTTGAGGGATCCTAATAAACTATTATAATGGCCACAAACACAAAACAAACGATTTTACGTGGTTCGACAAATTACCTATGTCCACGGGGCAAAGAGGGGGGAGATCTACTATTAGAGAGGAGAGAATACAACTAGAATTTACAATCACTCAATCTAAATCCTCACACAATCTCTCAAACCTCTCACACAAATATCTCTCTCAAAAGCACAAAAGGAATGTCTGCATGAAGCTAAAGAAAGCCGCTGATTTTTTTTCTCTGCACCTCTGCGAATTTCCTCCCTCTGCCTTTGCACGCCGCCCAAAAGAGCGCTACCGTTTTTCCCTTTCAATCTTGCCCACAAACCTAGGGTGCTGCTACAATGTATTTATAACACAGCATTCGGGTGGGCCACGAAGTCTCTTCACGCGGTCTCGAGTCTACAGGTCCAAGATCATATCTCTTCACGTGCAACTCAAAACCCGTTGGATCTTCAGAGTGCTGCTATCTCTTCACTTGGGCTTCACGATCACTTCACACGTTTTGTGGCCCCCACGAGTCACGTCTTTATCAATATATAGATTTCTCACATTGATGAATGAATAAATTCTTTTCATTGACAAAAAAACTATTATGTACAGTATATTAAGAACTAATTGCACCCTACGCTTATAAACAGTGAGGATTCTATCAGAATCATTTCTATTAGAGCAGAGTGGTTGACACCACTAGAAGAATCATGATTTCTAAACCCACTCTTTAGCTCCTCGTGAATAGTATATATCACCTCTATAAGCTGTTGTGATTGAATCTTTGGGGGTGTTTGGTTACATTTCTAAAAATTGTAGGAAATGTTTTCCATCAAAAATTTGATTTCCTTGTATTTCTTAAAAAAATTATAAGAAAAGTTTTGAGAAGTCAAAAAGTACAAATTTTCTTGTTTTTTGAAGTTTGCTTGTTTGGTTCAAAACAAGAAAATGTGCTACACACTTTATAGAAATAGCAACTTTTCTTTTTCTTTTGTTTGGTTACATATGTCAAATTTATAGAAAATTGTTAACTATCATATTTATTATTTTAGTAATGGCTAGTTCCTAACAATATAGAGCTAAACAAGCTTGATTGAGCCATATTCCCAACAATAGAGAGCTAAACTAGCTCGAATCTGCATATTAACTGAAAAAAACAGCTTTAGGAGCTCGACTACAAGCCCAAATACTCACCAAATTCCCAACAATAAAGAGCTAAACAAGCTCGAATCAGCATAACCACCAAAAAACCTCATGTTGGTTATATGCAATATATGCGCAACAACTTCAAGCAAAATATCAGAACATAATAACAAGCATTTGTTGCCGTCATACAAGTTAGTCATATGCAGTACATGTGCAGAAATTTAAATATAATGTCCTTACATGCTCATGATCACAAGCTAGCTGGGAAATCTTCATCAAGTGATTCTGCAACAAAGACCCTTGAATAGATTGTGCCACTGGGGTGCCAACCAGACCTTTGGCTCTCCATGATGGCCAAACAACTTCAGCACCATCCAAACAAAGGCGAGGGTCATCAGCATTCCCATCTTCATGGCAGCCACTTCTCACACCCCAGTGCCTAGGACTTGAGCTGCCAGACCTAACAATCGGAAAGCCTCGCTTTCTAGATTCACCAACAGGAGAAGGTGGAGGAGGCCGAGGAACCCGTGGAACACAAAGTACAACGGGTGATGGAGGCCGCTTGATTCGAGTATGATCCCGTCTATTAGAAGGTAAGCACGGGCTTCTATGATCCTGATTGACTTTAAATTCTGACCTTGAACCCTTTTTTGATATACTTGGAATAATAATGGGACGTAGTACAGGGTAGGGAAGAGTGTCTCCTTTAACTCCTTCAACACAACTGGGCGAATTATTCAACGATACAGAAGATTTCTCCTCACCAAAATCTGATGCTGATGATGAAGGCTGCAGTATCTTTCCACCATCATTTCCAGGTACAGTATAGCCAATTTGTTGGTGCCCGGATGCTAAAGGATCAAATGGTGAACAGAAAGCGGCAGTGGGTGGGGAAGCCAGACCATTTGTGCTGAAGGAAGTAGGTAACCCAGGCATGCCAACCATATCATCAATAGCTCTATTTAGATCTGCCTCATACCAAGCCCAGGAGCTATCTTCCGAACTGTAAGAAGGTGGACGAGAAAAGCCTGTTCCAACATGTTCAGCTGGATTCCAATACATAACTCCACCACCAAAAAATTGGTTATAATCTCTGCCAGAAAATGCATGAGTATCAAATTCTTCTTCTGATAACCAATAGCCTTCAGCATCATCGGGGAACTCAGATGCAGTTTTCAGATCGTAGACATCAAAAATATCCCGAGCATGCTTCCTATCATTCTCATTAGAAGCCCCATTAACTTGCATTCCCAGAGTGGCATGCGCAGCAAAGCCTGATGAAAACGAAGCTGGCAGTGGTGGGTTGAAAGCAGAATCGTAGCTGATGGTCATTGTCTGATTAAATCTACCACAATTTTTAACCACTGGCGGCCAGTCATAACTCATGGGCAACGTTAGAGAAGGCAAGATTCGACCATACCCAACTTCAGTTGCTGAATTTCTAGGTTGATTCCTTGATTGCATGAAGGAATGATGAAAATGATTGGACTGCTTGTGACCAACTTCTAAATGCAATCTATCAGTAGCAGCAGGGAGATGAGGTGAATTAGCAGATGTCAGATCAAAAGGATCTGTTCTTGGCCACTCATACGAAATGCCACCCATAGTATTTATGTGGTTATGGATGCAAGATCTACTGCCATTATTTTGAGATACAGAACTTTGCTCATTAACAGCAGCATAAATGAGTTTTGAAGGAATGGGCTCTAAAGGTTTTCCATTTACAAGTCCAGAACATTGAAGCTTACATTGATTACCTTCAGATGAAGGAAAAGGAAAACATGTTTTATCGCAAACAGATGTGATCCCTGGACATATATCAGGATTGCTTTGCTTCTTGCAATCAGTATGACTATTTGCTACAGAACACTGAGATGTACCTTGTGGATTCTTCTCAAATGCATTCTTTGCCAGAGATGCTGAAGCAAACTTGTTAGCACCATCTTCCAATTTGTCAGATCCTGAACAGCAGACTAAATCACCAGAATGGCTGTCTGCAGTAGGGAAGGAACAATCTACCAAGGCATTATCCGTCATTTTGTTGTTGTCTACCATGGAAGGTTCACCATAGCCATTGCAAGAGCTTGACATTGCTGAAAGAGTGGCCCTGGCAGTGAAATCACGGGATACGGGCAATAATGTAGAAGTTGCAACAGATCCTTCCAGTTTGGTCTCTGCAGCAACCAAGGGAATTGAAGTTTTTGGGTTCTCAATTTCAGGCTCAACAACTTTCTTCAAGTTAGTGTTTTTACGCTTAGCCCCTCTCCCTCTGTTTCTCTTTCTATCAGCAGGGTGTTTACAGTTGACCAAACCTATGGCGTGCTCCTGCATTATAAGAATTTAAGCAGCTAAATGAAAGGAGGTAATTCTAAAGCACAAAATAAACAGCCATAATCCAACATTCTCTGATCAAATTCACCTTTCCAGGATCTTTTGGTAGAAGACAAGTATTAGCTGAGTCAGTCTCTTGTTTAGCTGCAACAGGATAATTGTATTCTTGATTACAAAGATTATAACTGTTATCAGCAACACAGTCAATCTTGCCTTCATTTCGCTGTAAACAAAAACATACTGTAGTTGTAATGCCTGAATTGAGATTTCAAGAATAAAAACGAGATAGCAGAGAAATAACAACTGTTATGAAAATGGAAGTGGGCAAGTACCACTTTGAGCTCTGGCAGTGTAGACACAACTCTTGATGAGTTAGGCATAGAGTTTATCTGTTTTGAATTGCGAGATTTCTTCTTTCCTTTCCGGCATGCCATACTGAGCTTCTTCTCTTCGTTCTTATTTAGAAGGGTCTTCAACTTCTCATCTCCCAAAAGTTCTTGACTAATATAATCAATAGAAACTGCCATGATGAGTCCTCGAAGTTTCCTCATTATACAATCAGAAACAGTGAATGCAGACCCTAATCTACTGAAAAATAATGCCCCCTTTTCAACTTTATCTAGCTGACAGGCGAGTACTAAAGCAGATATTTTCTGAACTACTAGCAATCTGTTCAACAATTTCACCAAGTGGTGTGGCATACCAGAGCATGTGATGTCGTCCCAACTAGCATCTGAGTCCCTTTTTAAGAATGCCACATTTGACCTTTGCCTAGATGCAGTGGGATCATAATTTTGAAGAAGTTTAGCTTCGACATCTAAGGAACAAAAATAATTCCTCGGTGTAGTATTCTGCCCTTCAATGATCTCATCTGCCTAAAAATGTACAGTGTTCAAAGACTAACAAATATGCATACGTAGCATAAATCTAGCAACTAAATCTTATTCTGCTGATATTCTTTGTTCATGTAACCACAAAGAGATAATAAATATCATCCATCAAACACCTATCTGAGCTATCTCAATGATCCTTACTATTCAACAATAGAGCAGGGAGTAACAAGAGGCAAATTCAAGGAGAAAAAGCTTCAGGATCCTTATAAAAATTGGTTATCGCTATTCTAATTTATTTGTTCAATTGTTCTTCTGGTGTAAATAAATTTTCTCTGGTAGATATGAAATAAGTTTTGGTGAAGCAGTCACGAAACATACACGTGTGGGCTCTAGTTAAGATACATTACAATTAAGCCCCTAAGTTGAACTGCATAAATAGTGCACGTCTTTCATCTAGGTTCATGAATGATATAACATAAATTTGCATTACTAATTATTGGTTTTATTACTACCATCACATCTAAGGGGGAAAACAAGAAGATCGAGAATATGTATATGTGTGCGCATCTCCATTGTTACTTCACAACTCCCTTCTTGAGCATCACTACAAGATCCTCTAGACAAGAAAGTTACCTATGAAGATCAAATGTTAGTGCCACCAGAGTCCGCAAAGCTTCTTGTTCATGTGGCAGTTCATTAAGTGATACAGCAAATAGCCAACAGTCCAGCAGAATGCGCAAGGAATGCCTTGCGTAGCTGTTTAGCATATATGATTTAACGCATTCTGCACGCAATTATAGAACATCTGATCTCTATCTAAATTTATGAAAGTGGGCAATAACCTTAACAGACCAGTTTCATAAACTGAGCACAGCTATGCTTGTTGCATACCCAGTTTTTTAATAGGCTGCTTCACGACCAACCCCTAGATGCTCACAGGATAGAAGGGAAAAATAAGAGGGCATCTTTTCCTTATTTCTGTTGAATATTAAGATAGTTTCCTGAATATTATAGCACATGGATATGGCAGCTATGCAGCTGATATGAAGTCTTACCATGCTAGTGACCTGTGATGAGAGTCCAAGGATCCCTTCCTAGTATAGGTCAAAGCAAAGAAACTTAAGTTGATAAATCAGTGAAGCAGTAATGACATGTAAAGCACCTCTTTGGTCGCCATTTTATCCAATACGTGATAATTCTACCCAGTACCTATGTGTGGTGTGCCATGGGCTAGACCAAGAACCTATCAGTTATAAGGAAGTCTAAAAAGAGATATAGATTCAAATTTTCAGTTAGGAAAGTCGGCCGACACAACTTCTTGTAATTGCCTTGTTGTTCCACCAAGTAAGGTCATTAGGTTTAAAACTTAGACAAGTATATCTAGACCAGAAATCATAGTTTAATGAAGTAGGTTGAAAATATAAAGTTGATCAAGGTTAATTTGTGAAATAAAGTATTTGCTTATACCATTTTCAACCTGGAGAATTGCTACTTCCCTGTTATTACAAGTTACCAGTATAAAAAGAAAAGTTACCGAAGATAAGTTATTAATGAACTGAATTGCCTCTCTAATAAATGAAAATTGAACCTGCATTCCTAGAATATACTTCTAAATTAGTAGTACCGCACTGAAAAAAATAAGTACGTTAATCATTCAGTGAACCAATTGATGCAACCAATAAATGTGAGTGATTCCAATATGAGTCAGATTCAATTTCAACTCCGAGTCATCTTTTAGCAGGAGACAGTTATGAAGTTAGGGAGTCATGTTTTGTATTAGTCAGTTATGATAGTTTTAGTTAATGAGTTATTTTTTAAATAAGGATCAGCTGTATTTACAAAGAGCCATTTTCTAGTGATGTAAAAGGCATTAAGAAAGCCCTGACACCTTGGACTTAATCAGACGGATTCTGAAGAATGATGTGTTTAAGTTATTTGTATATGAAGACTAAGGCTTGGCATTTATGTTTTTCTATATCTTAATCCCCGCTTTTCCTTCCATTTTTTCGGACAGCTAGTAAACCGCTTACTATATGTGATTTTGATTTGAAATGAAGCATACTTTCCCTTTATTTTCTTCCGCCTACCAGACATCAACAAACGGCAGCACTTTTCCTCTTTTTGGTTAGGTCTCCATATATAACTTGCATTTCCAATATAGCTGTATGAACCTTTTCTTATACAAAACAGACACGTTGCTCCATAAGGTATTTGGTAACGTGTGAACTCATGAAGCTACATACAAGGAGAAGAGCTTGCAATGCAATAAAAATTTAATCTCATGCATCATCATCAAAATTGTAACTTTACATAAACAGCTTAAAATAAAAGTAAATTTACCAGAGACTTTGCAGCCTTCCCCAAAAACCCCAAACAAAACTCCTTCCTTCGCCCCGGATCGAGCCCCGTCCACCAATCCACACACCCCTTCTTCCTCCAAAACACACTCTCTCCCGCCGCCGCTCCTCCCTTCACCTTTCCCTTCCCTTTCTTCCCTGAGACACCACCCCAGCTCCGCCGCAAAACCACCTCCACCTGATTTGCCACCAACTCCTCCAAGCTATAATACCCCTTATCCTTCAACCAACTCATCTCCTTCCACTCCTCAGCCAATCCGCCTTCATCCCCTCTCAAGAACCTCCCACCCGAAACCTCGTCCATCAACTTCACAAACCCATCAACATCAGCCATCAAATCTTCACTAAAAGTAACCGAATCCAGAACATTCTCATCCCGGGACCCGAACAGAAGAAGACTATCAGAGACCACATGAACCGACATTGTGCGGGCGAGGAGGCCGTGGGCTCGGCGAGAGCAGAGGGAAGGGAGGGAGCCACGGCGGCGACCACCGTCGGCAGAGGGGACATCGGGGAGGAGGAAGAAGAGGGTGGGACCGTTGGAATCGAGGTGGGCCCGCATCTGGAGGAGGATGCGGACGAAGCTGAGGTCGGTGAAGGTGAGGACGGATTGGCGAGTGATGGCGGGGAGCGAGGAGAGCCATCGAAGGATGGAGGATCTAGGGTTAGGGTTACGGTTAAAACTGGGGGAGTGAGAGTGGAAGAGGGCGATGTGGGAGGTGAGGGAGTCGATTAGTTGCTGAGGGGATTCCATTTCTAGGGTTTGATTGTTTCAGGTTGGGAGTCGAGATTAGGGTTAGGGTTTGATTGAACGGAGAAAGGATCGATTGAGGTTGTGAATGAGAAGCGGGAAACACGCAGGAATTTGGTGGGCGAGGTAATTGTTGGTGGTGGTTGATTCTGATTGGAAAATCAATGGAGTAATTTGTTCGGCAAACAAAGACGATGAAAATGTTTGAAAATTGCTGTTGAACCGCGGTGCATAAAAAATGGTGGGTCTTTGGAGGTGGGTGTTCGGAGACTGACATGTGGGGTCCATGCTGTTTGACGAGTGTACACATTTGACCCCACACGTCAGCGTAATCTTATAGGTAGCTCGCACTTTGTGTTGTTTTTGGTGTTTTCTCTTAAAAAAACCACTTTATATTTAGGATTTATTTAAGAAAATCATCTTATATTTCTAATTTATACTTGTTTAAGTTGTTATGCGCTGAAAATTACCTAGCCTAATAAGAGCGGCCAATTACTAATTCAATGACCAGACTCCCAAAGCATCTATAAAACACGACCCGAGTAATGAGTCAGCCGACCTGACTCGTGATTCAAAGCCGAGTCAAAAAACACAGCCGACTCGGGTCCTGTCAACATGCAAGACTCCGAGATGAAAGGCGTCCTCCACTCAGACCCAACACATTATGTCTCCAACAGTTACTCGGTCTGACAAGCATTTCTTAAAAGTCACGCGACATTTAATGAATGTCATGTTAGCGCCCACAATCTATCGCCATTGGCATTTAATGTGGCATCAGTCATAATGACTGTGCGCGCCAGAGACTTCAAAACTCCTCGTACATGTCATATATAACATAGTCTTTTCACTGTGCAAAGTTGACTAGACCAACCAATCGCTAGCACGTGTAAAGTAGACCGGAAACGATATTGCATGTACTCAGTTGAAATTATCAACATGCTCCCTAAAAATCCCTTTGCAAATATAGATGATTTCCACTAGACCAAGGTGGGCATTCGACCCACAAGAAAGTCAACAAGATATACTATGTTTTTCTCTTCATATTAACTAGAAAAAGTCACTTATTTGAGCGTCGGAGGGCACGCCAGAGGAAACAACCTCTGATGCCTCTAACCCCTGTTACGTGTGTAGCAAAGCACATGTTATGATCTACAGCAGATCAACCATCAGAGAAGATCAAAGGACCCAAAAATTGAGTTCATCACTCCTAAAAACACATCGAGTTTTCAGACGTAAACAATACTTACACCACCTACAAAGTTAAAATTTCTTCCAGTCAACCATTTAATCCCACTTTGTTTCTAATCTCCCCTTGAAATTCCAAACAATAAACATACTTAGGCTCACTTGGAAAGCTTGCAGAGCATCAACAAGTGTGGATATGTGCTTGATACATGCGATTAAATGATGGGTGTTGCTGGAACTCTATTGATCACTTTTTAATAGCAAAGTGGAGTTGGTAGTTCATTGGAAGAAAAACTAACTTTGTATATGATTTAGGTATAAATTGAAAATATAAGAGGATTAGCGAAAATTGACCGTGAATATAAGGCGGTTTTAGGAAAGAAAAAAGTCTAATTTTTAAGATAATATCGATAATTGCAATTTCTGTTTGACCCCACATGCTTGTGTAATCTGCTTATAATTGTAATTTCTGTTATATTTAAGAGTAATCATGATTGAGTTATTGATTTATAAGGGTATAACGACCCTTTTGTTCAAATCACGCTTAACTCTGACGTTTATGATTTTAGTTATCACGGAGCGAAAAATATAAATGTGAACAGTGACATTTTTTATCATTTTATGCATTTGTTTTTTTAGAAAAATACAGATTTTGTGGTGTATGGAATGCATGCACAGCATATATATATATATATATATATA
>BQKN01063880.1:0-13084 GCA_022839385.1 Asparagus kiusianus
AATAGGCTATAGGAATGGTTTTTGTTCTAGAGTAATGGAGTTTTAATCAAGAACAAAACTAAAAATAACACTCAGTTTTTCTCTTCAAAGATGGAGTTAAGAACTCAAGAAAAACTAAAGTTTATGGAAAGGAATCTTGTTATTTAACTTCAGAACTTAACACCTATTTATAGGCACAAGTTTAGTTTAAAATATTTTAAAAATAACTGCCAAAACATTCATGTTATTTTGAAAAAATGTCAGTTAGAAAGACTGTATGGTCAACCAGATTGAAGCCTGGTCGACCAGACAGGCTTCCTGGAAATTTTTCTGTCCGAGTCTGGAGCCTCTGGTCGACCAGGTCCATATCTGGTCGACCAGACAGAGATTTTTCTGAATCTCAGTTTCTGGTACAGTTATATCTGGTCGACCAGACATTTCTTTGGTCGGCCAGAAACTATGTTATACATATTTTTAATAGTTTAAAATGTTATTCATTCGTTGATTAGACTTAGGATTATACTTAGAATATTTTTTATGATTTTCTAAGTGATTAGTGTATTGTGTGTGTGATCAAGGCTTGTACAAAGATTCTAAAAGAAAAGACAGAATTGATAGAATTACATCTTTTGAACTTTATCTTTTGATCTTTGAAATCTTGTCTTTGAAATAGCCTTAATAACTTGATTGTTGCTTTGAGATGTATATCTTGAATCTGCAGTAAAATATGTTAGATAAACAATGATTTGTTATCATCAAAATACAAGAGATATTGTAACATCAACCATGTTCCCAACACTAGAGATGAGTATCAGGTTTACTCCTCTTAATTACTTGGATTGCTTTAGATTGAATAATATGGACATAATCTTATCTTCACGTATAAAGTTTTGGGCAGAGTATATGAACCCGTAGTTTATGCCTGATAATTTTGATTTTTTAGGCCGGATGGTAACAACCCGTAGTTTATGGCTGATAATTTTAATTTACAGTTTTTTTTCCTTGAGAGAGTGACGTATGGTCTAAAACTTTCTTCTACTGCAAAATCATGTCGTCAACATCTTCTCAACAATCATCCTCTTCTAAACAGGCAAGGTTCTTTGATAGGAGGCTATATGTTGCAATGTGGAATCGTCCACCTCCATACGAGATTCCAAATTGCTTTTGTGGGATTCCTGTGCAAATGAAGACTTCTTACACCCCGAGGCATCCGTGTCGTCGATTTGGAATTTGTGCTACAAACACTTATAATTGTTGGACTTGGTTAGATCATTGTGAAGTACCAAGTTACGCTCACGACTCAATGAATATATTTATTCGCAAGTTTGAAGCTTTCAATTGAAAATGAGAAATTGAGATCAAGAATACATGGGGAAGAAAATGGAGTTTGGAAGAAACATATTCGGGAAAAAGGCTTTCTAATTGGAATTTTTGTTGGTTTCATGATGTCCATTTTTCTTGTAATAATATCCAAGTAAGGGTGTGTTTTTGGTTTGGACCTTGTAATATTTTACTAACTCAACTATGTAATGAAAATCAGTGTTCTATGAAAATCAGTGTTCTATGGAATTGTAATGAAAAAGTAATTGAGATCCCAAACGGGCATGATTCTTTTTGGATGCTTTTAATTTGTTGTTGTAAAATGTATAGAGGTTCAATTTGCAAGTGTTATGTAGGTTCTATGGACCTTCTAAATACTTGAAGAGCAACGATTTGGTCAATGACTTGGAACCTTTATGTCGAATGCAGGCCTGAATATTTCCACATGATTGTAGTTTTGTTTGGTTAATTGCTGAGCAAAGTCATGTACATAAACTGGAAGATGAGTGTAGTTTTGTTTGGTTAATTGCTGAACAAAGTCATGTACATAAACAGCTTCATGATAAATTCCCACATGACTGAAGTTTTCCACCAGAAGACAGAAGACAGAAATAACATAGTTTTCCACCAGAAATATAAAACTGTTTGGTTAATTGTTTGTTTGGTTAATTGCTGAGCATAGTTTCCCACATGATAAAGTCATTGCACAAAAATAGCTCAAAGACCAAAGACGGAAGGTAGCAGAACAGAAAAATAACATAGTTTTCCACCAGAAGCCGAGCACTTTTCCACCACCAACAGTAGGCAAAATAACATAGTTTTGCTAGAAATTTCAGATAAAAACAATTCATGAACATCAGGAACAAAACAACATCAGGAACAAAACATACAACTTGTTACAAAAGAGGCTTCACAACCAAAAACATCAGGAACAAAACAGCATCAGGAACTAAAAGCATCAGGAGCCATCAGGATTGAGGACTCTTCTTTAATGGAGCTCAAGATTTGTATCAGCCACCATTTTTTGGGAGGTTGTTGAGCCTTGGAGCATCAGCATTTTTGAGTTCATAGTGGTTGTTATTGTCTTGAGATCATCATGATTAAGGACTACAGATATAGGTAAACGCATAGGTCAATGTCTAATTTCAGAAACAAAATTACCAAAACACGAGAATAATTACTTGTTACAAGAGCATAATTGATGAATATTTACCCCAATAAGCAAATCATACCCATAGGTTTGATGCATCACATCATGTTTCTTTGATGCAATCCATACCAAGGTGTCAACCCCATCGCATGTGGATCTCCAAGCATTGGAAATTGAGGATGTAACACATCATATAGATATAAGGGTGTAGCTATAGTGATTAGAAATTGAGGATGTAGCACATCATATAGATATAAGGGTGTAGCTATAGTGATTAAAAAAGGTTTGCATCAATGTAAGCTATGGGCTATATCTTACCAACTGCATTCCCCATTGATGCACAGTATTTGGTTGTGGCATGTAAGCATTTGAAACCATGTTATCTTATGTGTAGGAAAGAACACCCTCTTGAGACTGTGATGTATTGTTGACGGGCACATTAGGAGCTAGATCAATTTTCTTCTTTCTTCGCCTACTTGTTGGCTTAATTCTGTTTTGCCTAGGCCGACCTTTCCGAGTCTGAGAGAGAGGATCCAATATGTTTTCATTTTCCTCCTTTTCATATTCCTTTTCTTCTTCCACAAAATCATGATTCATCTCTACTTCTTTTCCTTTCTGACTTGATTCAGCAAGTTGTAGTTCTCTAAATTTGGTGTCTATCCATTTTTTAACAACCTCACATTCATGGTTGTTTTGAGCAGCAAGATCAGCAACCTCACTAAATGCAAGACATAGCTCGCGATAGCGTAATTGTTCAGGTGTGACAACCCAAGTATTAAATTTAACTTTCATCTTTGAGTGGGCTCGCCTTACATCCTTTCGCCACCTTCTTAGAATGTACTTTTCCGGAAGAAAGCTGACTTCGTGACGAATAAGAATGGTAAGGGCATGCCTACATACTATGCCTTTAAACACAAACAACTGACAACTACATTCAACTTCACTGTTCGTTTCATGAAAGGATACTGTGAAGAATTTAGGAATCCTTTTGCCGCCCTCCAACCGCAAAGTCAAGTCTTGAATGACATACTCAAGCACCCCTGCTCCCTCCTAAAAGTTTACAATATCACAATATATCTTTCTCGTGAATTCAGCTTGAAACTCTTTAAACTTTGCTAAAGTGTAGACTCCCTGAATTTGACTCTCCATATTATAAGTTGTTGCGGTAGCTTTTACTTTTGAAAATGACTCAGCACCGGCCCGCATCTCCTTTTCCGTCTTGCTTCTTAATGCATTTTCATACTGCTCTACAAACTATTTCAGACTTGTTTTCGAATTGACATATCCATCAAAAAAAGCATTCATGCTTTCACTTTGCTGAGTAGTTGACATTCCTGTCCAAAAATAATTTTTGACAAAACGTGGAACCCATCGGTTTCTCTCCTCGTACAATTCACCTAACCAATCACAATCCTCCAATCCATACATGTAAACCATTTCATTCCACTGTTTTTCAAACTCTTGTGGACTTTGTGTGTCATACACCACTCCTTTCATGGTAGAACTTATGGCCTCATATTCAGTGTACCTTCCTAACTTTTCTGACAGCTTCTTCATTATATGCCACAAACACCATCTGTGTCTAGTGTTTGGAAAAACAATCTCAATTGCATTTTTCATGGCTCTTGCTTGGACAGTTATTATCCCTTGCGGAGCACATCCATCCATTCATTCAACCCACTTCGTAAATAGCCATATGAAAGTCTCCGTGTCTTCTTTTGAAATCAACCCACATCCAAGTAAAATTGATTGCCCATGATGGTTAACGCCAACAAATGGTGCAAATGGCATATCATACTTATTTGTTAAGTATGTGGTATCAAAAGTGACGACCTCACCAAACTCTTTGTAAGCTTCTCTGCTCCTACCATCTGACCAAAATATATTTTTCAAATGATCTTCATCATCCAATTCAATATCAAAATAGAAACCTGAATTTTCTACAACCATCCTTGAAAAATATTTCATAATCGCTGAGACATCACCTTCGCCGAGACGTAAACGCCTTGATTCATCAACCAAGTTCCTGCAAGCCTTTTCATCACACAACAGATTCTCATATCCACCAGCCTCATGTACCATTGAGCTAAAAATTTTGTTGATTTTGATTCCGGCTTGATCATTCAAATTAATTTGATGTCTAACATGTGCACTAATTCTTTGGTTGCATTGAAAGAAACGACTTTTAGTAGGGCTAAGGCCATGATTATGCTCCAGAACAACCACAGATACTTCCCATCTTCCGTCCAGATTTAACCTAGCTGTTATCTTTGCATTACACCCAACTCTGTAGCTTGCTTGTGGTTTTAAGGGATTTTGACAAGTACTATTATGTTTGCCAGCTCGACCACATACTAAAGTTATACTTCTAATAATGCCTATTACATTCTTCATTCTTGTACGTTTCTTAACTGAAAATCCACTGCTCTTTGCATAGTCTCTGTAGAACTCAAACAATTCATCTGGATCATTAAACTCCATCCCAATTTTAGGCTCATTTTGCCCAATCTGCTGATCAGTATGCTGAGGCAACTCATATCTCTCATCAACCGAGCAATTATTCCCGCCATCATCATCTAAATCATCTGTCATGCCTGTTCAAATTGATCATCAATAAATGATCAATAAACTTTATAAAAAAATAGTTGACAGAAACTGAACAAAGAAATTGAGCTGAACAAAGAAATTGAGCAAAGAACTGACTGAAACTGAAAAGTTGCATATTGAAAACACAGATTTTATTCCTTAACATAGGAGTAACTTTTATTTAGAGTCTGCCTCAAATTAATCACATTTAAATTCTCGTTCATAAAGTTTATTTTAAGTACTCCTGGCACCTTGTATGTCTTTAATCTTGCTCAAAGCAAATGAGATATCTAACATGTATTGCAGTATGTAAAATAAAATAAAATAAAAATACAATACCTCTATGAATATTAGGGAAATTAGCTAGAAGGTAGATTTTATAATGCAAAGGACCAATTTTCTAAATCACTCAGAATTAGATTTTAGGTGATCAAGATATACAATTAAATCAACTCATTAATTCTCTCTCATAAAAAACATCAGATGCAAACCGAAATCATATCAAATCTAGATGAAAAGAAGTGAAATTTGCACGAAATCAAGGGTTTTTGATGGATTAAAAAAGAGGAAAGGTACCTGTTTTGAAGTTGGGGGATGAGAGAGATCGAGCGATTTTAGGGCTTCAATGGCTTAGGAGGAATGGATCTGCTTGATGGCGGCAAAATCTCGTCACTTTTGGGGAGATTCAGGGGGCGGCGGCGGCCAGTCGCGGCGGATTTGGGGTTGGGGTTGGGGGATGGGAGGAGGGTGGAGCCAGTTTTATTTTGGGGAGATGGTTGAAGGGACGGAGAGAGAAATGCTATTTGGGGAAGGAAGGGAAGGTCACAGAGTCGTTTGAGGAGTGCTGACCTGGCTCCTCCACATGAGCGCGAGTTGAGGGAGCGAGCCAAATAGCATTATTGTAAATATAATCTAGTATCACTCCAATCTCTTCGTTCACATCTCATTGATGTGATATATACACAGTTAGCCAGTTACGATCTAAGTGTACTTATGATGTGGAGCATAAGGTCTGAATGTGTCACACGTTAATTCATCTTTTTCTTTTCTAAGGAATGTGTTCTAATCGCATATCAAAAGAGGAAAAGTTAATTAATTTACCCTCAGAAATGTCAACTTTTAAAAATACATAATATATAGTTAAAACACATTATGTAATATTATCAAATCTTTTCATTTCACTCGTGAGAAGTTGAATGAGAAGAAATTCTAATGGCCGGCTCTGTAGTAGAGGTGATGGACAAATATTTCTATCCGCCGATTTCTTCAATGCAAGAACTCAACCTGCTATTAATGTAGGGTGTGTTTGGTTAATAAGAGTTGGAACAACAAACGTTGATGGTGTTCCAACACATAGTTTGTTATTGAAACAACCTTTTGGCGTTACAACATCTAGCCAAAACTCTACATAGTTTGTTATTGAAACAACCTTTTAGCGTTACAACAACATCTAGCCAAACAAGAGTTTTGATTTTTGATGTAGTTGGAACAACATGAGGTTCCCACTACACCAAACCAAACAGGAAGTAAGTTTTGCCTGGAAATAGGTAACAACATCATCTTTGTTATCAATCTCATACAAAGTGGACAAAGGAGGAGGAAATTTCCATACAACTTTTACAACCTCCAGCATATAGAAGACAATTTTCCAACTACAATAACTAGCATAAGAAACATCAACAAACTGAGTATAACATCAGAGATTCACAAGTTTCTTAGGTAAAGACACAATAGTCATGAACCGATTCTGAAATAGTCAATGGTGCTGGAAAAATGCTAGAGTAAAGACAATCAACGTTAAACAGTGAAAATAAACACACTATCAATTAAAATCAAGAAACATATTATACAACAGAATTCAAAAATCAGCACGCTGTAGAATCAGCACTCCCACAGGCTTTCTCGTCAACTCCTCATTGTATCATCCCTTGTCGTGCCCAGGTCCAAATGTATTGCATGTGGCATAACTTTACAGGCAAAGCCAGGACTTAATCGATCTTTCCAATGTTAAATCTAACAATTTGATACTGGAGCATCCTTCCTTATAAAAAGTATGGGACGCCTGTCCTAGGTCCCCTCATTTGATTGTTCTCCTCGGTCTCCGTGAAAAACTTCACCTCTCTCTCCTGTTATAATAATAAACACCACAAACTTGTTAAAATTTAATAAACTCAAAAAAGTTTCTTCAAACAGCCTCATTGCCAATAATAATGTTCAGATAGGACTTCATTTTGTCCAAACACATGAGAAGCACGAAAGGTAGAAGGGAATTAACATGAGAAAGGATATGCAAGGTTGACATCTTACCATATTCTCATTAAAACTTAATATTGAAGCAACATTCCCACAACGGTAACAGTAGTTTGGAGCAGACCACACCTGGGAATATACACAGAATAAGTGGTTAAGTGGTTATCTTCCAAATATAGGATTAAGGGTAAGAAAGGCAAACTAAGAGTGTTTGACAACCGAAAAGTAAAGGGAAAGTGAATTGATGGAAGAACTTTTTTGAAAGAGTACTTTCTCATTACTTTCTATTTCCAAAATCATGTTTGGAAGATACTGAGTTAAAAAGGGGGAAAGTTGAGGTGCGGATGATGAGACGTTTACATTCTTCTTGTTTTGTTTTGTTACCATGGAAGTCAGAGAAGTATTAGAACTAAAATAACAAGGGGAAAAAGCACTTTTCTCTCTCCTCTCCCTGCATTTTCCATCCACTTCCTTAATATGTTTAAGTGAAAGGGGCTAAACAGTTGAAATGGGACCCTTCACTTTCCAAGTGCCAAACCTGGAAAAAAATCGAAAGAGCAACCACTTCCCAAAATTTTGTTCATTTTCCACTTACTTTCTGGTTGCCAAGTACACAAGCAAAAGAAAAAGAATGTGAGATAAAATAGCAAGAACTCATGGAACAAGAGAAAGGTAAAAGTAAAGCCAGTAAATTTCGGAATGAGCAGATTGAATAACCATTAAATTAAACTCACAGTTACAAGGCCTTTGTCTTGGAACATGTACTTAAGACCTTCTTGGACGAGCTGATGGGCGCGACAAACAAGATCTAGATTGTTTATGTGATTGAACTGCAGAGGAAGCTTATCAGTATCTTGAAATGAGTGCTAAGTTAAGATGATTTAAGTTAACCAAAATAAACTGTCTGAATACCTCTGATGTCACCCGTGATCCAAATAGCCATCCTGCACCCCGTGGACTAACAGCCCAGGTTTCAATCTCTTCAGGATCGCTCCACATGAGATCACAAAAGGGACCCTCATGAGGAATTTCACAATTCCGATCAATAACTCTAATCTGTCATGGGATGGATCACAAGTGAATGAAATTGCAGTATATATCAACTTTTAAAGCGCATAGAACATGGTTTAGATAGAAATCTGTGTATCTTCAGCACATCTGCACACAATAGCCACACAAAGCCATGACAAATGGCACCTAAAAGTTCATGTTTGCAACACCTCAAACAATAATAAATTATGAGAAATAGGCAACTTGCGTGGAACAAATTCTATCAAATTTAGAAACAATAACATGATATTGGTCCTATTGGACTAAGTTCCAGTTCTATTAAAAAACATTTTGACTCAGAAACTCAATATCACCATTCTCTTAATAAAAAAGAAGGAAAAAAGAGAACTAAGAAATAGAAGAGAATGGATATAAAGGAAGAACTGAAAAGACAGCGTGGAACATAAGCTTTCAAAATCTTAGTGATGGAGTAATAAGGGGAATCCTGGTTATCACAAAATTGACGCTCTCTGGATCAAACAAGTCCTTAAATCATGAAATGGTAAACTAAAAAAGCCAATAAGCGATACGGTAATGCTGCATCTTCTATCAGTTGACAGTGATATTCCATCTATTCTATCAGGATCTGACTGATATGAATATTCTTCATATTACAAGTATTTCATCTAATCTGCTGCATCACTAGTGGAGGAATATGTATTTGCTTCATGAATATCATTTCCACATGGGCATGTGCATATATGACAGAAATGAGCAGATGAATTGATTGAAGAAACAAAAACAAGCTTGTTAATATGAAAGTATGGAGCACAATCAACTAATCTGGAAGACGGAAATATGTTATAATGAACTAAAAGGATTGCAGAACTTACTTCAAAATAAAGGATGAATTATAACTGAAGTGAAATAAGCAGAATTGGTTGAAGAAACAAAAAACGAGCTTGTTAATATGGAAGCATGGAACATGGACAACTAGTTTTGAAGATTAAAATATGTTCTAACAAGCTAAATGGATTCAAAAACTTACTTCAAAATAAAGGATGAATTATAATAGAAGTGGAACAAACCTGATCAATTGTTCGTATATCAGGAGAAAGACCACCATGGACACAAAGAACCTGAAGTTCCAAAAGAAGGTCATTAACTTCATAAGCATAATAAAAAAGAAATTCCACAGCAGCAGTAAATAATGCAAGTAACAAGTGTTTCCAAGGGTGATAAAAAAATGGTTTACCAGCAAAGGTGCAGAAAACACTAGTTACTACCGAGGAAACAAAATAACTGCTGGGTGCTAACAGATTAAAGAAGAAATAATATATAGCAAAATGTTTAATCAAATTTGTGCGTAAAGCTACTTACAGTTCCATCTATAATTGCTGAAAGGGTTAGATAGTCGAATACATCAGTACAGTACCGCCAGGCGTTAGCATTTCCATACTTTCGTTGGCATTCGTCATAAAAACCGTAAACCTAGAAACATGATTTCCATTAATACATACACAAAAAAGATTTGCTCAAAATGTTCATATCTTTTAGAGCCCTTCTAAAGATAAATTACGTTTCCGTGACAAATTGGCATAGAAGTACAATAGCAGAAAATTGGAATGAAAAATATCCAAAGAACACTTCTTTCCTTATAAGGTGTCAAATCTGAAACCAATGAACCTTTGATAGGTAAAATATACTATTTCACGATAAAGCAATTCCTGAAGGTGTAGTAGATGGAGCAATCCACATTGGTAACTTTGCAGTACTTTTGTGATAATATGAACTCACCTGAACTTCCAATTTCCTCAATGTTGGAACAATGGTAATCCCAACTGGCACACAAGCCAAACAACATAGTAATATAGCATATTACTCTATTTTTCCTTCTTCGCAAAGTATTTGTTTCCTATCCTTCCATTTACCCATTTGGCTTTCATTTTGCATCAGAGTTGACTCTAGTTACCTGAAGCAAACCTCTCAATTTCCCCCCTTATTTCAGGTTCTTTTCCTTAATTGAATGGGCGAAATTGCATCAGCAAATCGGGAGGTAATTTAACTAACGAACTGACTTTTTAAGGATTTGTGATGGACTCCCCTCGTGTAAAATTTCCTGACCAAGCAGAAACATGGAGGTGCTACACTAAGTAGAAGTCAGAAGCAGGAACTTGCTAAAAATCTCTGCTTGAATGACAACCCCATTCTGGTGGAAAAATACTCGGGTTACAAGAATGATTCAAAAAAGGACCTATGATAAACTCATCAAGAGCCAAAAGACATCAAAGTTGGAAAAAGAAGTACCCCCATAGCTAGCATGAAGATTAAGAGAAGATTGTTCAGAAGGCCTTGGATCAATTTCTTAAAATAATATCCTGAAGTGAAGATATCAAAGGGCTCTCCTAATATGGTTGTTTCTCCACCTTATCACAATTTGGGTAGATCATATTAAGTTATAAATCAACTCGGCGTAATGTAGAGATCTCATAAAAAATATTGAGAGAAAAATCCAAAGAAAATAAGCAATAATAAGTATAACATTTTTCAAGCAACCTGCACAAAGCATGCATAGAATTCTTAAAATGGCAAAAAGAAAGGATTTCAGACTGATAATTACTGTCAGAAGTGAACACAAACAGAAGACTGGAAACAGATTTGAGGTCACAATTTGTGTGGAACTAAATATAGGAAATCTAAGAAGACAAAAATGAATAAGCAGCTAAAATGGGCAACTAAACTGATCAACTTTGTACTGTAAAGACACCACAACATTTAAGTAACCTGGTAACAAATGACAGTAAGACATTATTCCAAACATATGGCAAAAGCTATGGCCAAACTAATAACAGCATACCTGTGTTAATTGTCTGCTTTCATGATTCCCACGCAACAGAGTAATATGTGCAGGGTATCTGGTGGAAATGAAAACAAAAAGAGAAATAAAGATCATGACAAGTCTATGACTAAAAATTAACTTACAACAAGAGGTGGCCTATATGGAAGGTAAGCTAGAAACAGATGTCAAGGATCCAAGCCAACAAATTGCATTGGTTATCACAGACAATTTGTCAGGAAAAACCATAACAAGATGTGCAACTAACAATGTCAATGATCCAAAAATACAAGTAAAAAGAAAAAATAAAAAAATAAAGGGCCAATCAGCACAAAAATCAGAAAAAGTGTAATGTTATCTTAATACATAATCAAAGGTTCCGGCAATTGCAAGGTGGAAACTTGAAGAAGAGGCATATAAATAAATGAAAATAAAAAAGATAATTTCTTCACAGTACCACTATCATCACAACTTTTAATCTGACTCGATCCAGGTTTGTTTTGATCTGCAACTACTCCTACCAGCACCTTTCTTTCAAATGCCATTAACTTAAAGTTTGGAAAAGAAAAGATTGGACATAAATTTAACAATAAAAAGGTGTGACATAAACACCAAGATACCAGATTCATCAGCTCCACTAATAGTCTAAAAGGATTAATAAAAAAAGTGAAATAAAATGGATATACATCTCTTTGGTATCCATTCACAGTCTCATCACACAACACAAAAATCAATTAATAATGTACTATGTAGTAGAGTGTTTTGCAAGTAATACCTGGCTTTAAGTAGCAATAAGATTGTGAAAACTTCCAAACTGTTGTATCCTCGATCAACAAAATCACCCTGAGGGAAATTTATGGAAACAAAATAGTAAGATCATGTTATGAATTTATAGAAAAATAATCCTAGATAATGCAGCACAAGATCACGAATGCAATATTCACCATAAATATGTAATTCGTCTCAGGAACATGACCTCCAGTCTGGAAAAGTTTCATTAGATCATGAAACTGGCCATGGATGTCACCACAAACTGTAACAGGGCTATTAACAGGCTGGACATTTGACTCCTCGATTAGAATATCCTTCACCTGAGGGATCAAAAAAAGAAAATTTCAATGGAAAGTAGACAGGAAACACTGCAAGTGGGATAGAAATTCATGTAGTCATGGCATCAGCTAAGAAATTAGAGAACCGAAAGGACATATATTTCAGAAATTAATTTGACAGGAACTTTGTCCGAGACAATTTCTTATTACAAATGCACTTGCATTTTACATAATTATGTGTTGCAAAAAGATAATATGATATTTCGTCAGTAAAATAACAATGGTGAAGTTTATGGAACTATTTCATGTTATTCCATGTAGAAGAGTTTGTTATTACATATATGTAAACAATGGGTATGAGAGATAAATGTGTGTGCCTTGCACCTGTCAAATTCAAATAACCACGTGTAGACTTGAGAACATCCGTATCAGATGCCTTTTATGCATCTAGCAACAGGATCTTCCATTCATGATTTATCTCCACAAATTGTTGCTCAGGCATGTCCACCCATCACATGACTATGATGAAAAATATCAAATGGGTGATATAGGTAAATTATCGTGGAGCCATACATACATTGATTTTCTCTCTCTCTCTCTCTCCTCTCTCTCTCTCTCTCTCTATATATATATATATATATATATATATATATATATATATATATATAGATAGAGAGAGAGAGAGAGAGAGAGAGAGAAATGAAGAACCTTGGTACCAAGTTGTTTCAAGCAACTTGGTAGTGATGTGGCCTAATCTAGCCCCTACATACCAAGTTGTTTCAAGCAACTTGGTAGTGATGTGGTCCTATGTAGCACGGACACGGATCCGACACACCGACACGAGGCAAATCCTAAAAAATACATAGGATACGTGTGTTCGACACGTGTGTCCGACACGGACACGACACGACACGGCTTCATGTT
>BQKN01063888.1:2648-15099 GCA_022839385.1 Asparagus kiusianus
TGGCGAGGCAATCGGGAAGAGCCTTGATTCTCCTTGGTGAGGATCGATGCTTCAAAGATATGTTTTGCTTGGTCAAAACCATATCTCAAAATAAAGGGGGCGAATTGACGCTGCATTGCGCTTCATAAGGCAGGGATCCTCGATGCACCCTATCTTATGATTGCACAATGTGGCCAAATCGTCTCACCCTTTATAAGGCAATGACTCTATCTTAACTATTTGTAAGATGAGTTCAATTTCCTTTTATAACCGAGACTAACCCGTGTTTAATTGTCTATTCTGCAGTGGGGTACCCTTCTGGATCGTTCTCAGCCCACGCAGTCTATGGGCGTCGTGGCGAGCATTACTCGACCTCTGACAATCCTTCCTCTATTCCAGCTACTCCTCAGTTTGCTTCGGGCGCGTCGACTGAGGTTGCCCAGGTGGTGAGGGAAGGTGGTCATCGAGCTATTCGCCAGCTGATCACAGATGCTCCTTTTGTGAAGGACGCCAGCTCTACCCAGCCTCTCCGGAAGAGCGATTTCCTATTTGGTGATTCTGTCGATGACCCAGAAGCCGTGTTCATTGACGCTGAGCAGTGGCTTCACAAGACTGGTGGTGGCTTCACATACGTGCCAGAAATTCCTCGACATCGCTCGTTGACTGAGCTCAGGTGTCAGGCCGTGACGCGCGAGATGTCGTGGCGTTTGACAGTGGATCATGAGAGCGTCCATTGCGGCTATATCACCCATCAGGCAGCTCCTGGTTCAAGCAGGAGTCACATCACCGGATTGCATCCCGGAGTGTTGGGACTGGATGCACCACCACGTAACGAGTTTCTCGCCACTGCTTCGACTTTGAGGAATCGCCTCGCTGCCCTAGGACGGGAGATGCCTGCGACTCGTCACAGGATTTATGGTTGGGTCCACTCTTCGGACAAGTCTTGGTGGAGTCGCATGACGACATACGTCTTGAGCCGCTGGGGCGAGGAGTTGCACGCTTGCGGTTTGTATACCGCCGTTCGTGCCACCATGTATGGCCTGCCTGTCAGTTTGAGACATTTCTGTGCTTTGTTCGAGTTATATAATCCAGACTCGAACACTTTTCTGACCCGTCAGGGGGAGTTGGGCTTGGCTCTTCATGAGATGCATAGGATTTCTGGCTTGACCATGGGGCAGATGTTATACCAGGAGTATTTCCCTTCCAGTCATGAGTTGAGTCAGCTAAAGGATCGCATGCCCGACCGTTACGAGACTCTATGGGATCTCACTTGCCATTACCATATCGCTTTGGCGCAGTCTGAGCCTTTAGCCAAGAGGACGAAGGCCTCTGTGAGTCTGAAGCAGTTCGCGAACTATTTGTTCAAGAACTTGGAGAGCAGCTCTGGCGAGGATATTTGTGAGTTGGCCCCACTCACTCCTTCAGAGGTGAACCATCTACTGAAGAAGATTGATGCTCATTCCTATACCACCAGCAGTCCTGAGTGTGGCTTTCCTGCGAAGACCAAGTTCAGATCTTTCTTATGGCATGCGACCACACCGATTCAGCCGATGACTCTTCTTGCCGGCTTTCTTGCTATCTGGTTGAAGAAGTGCGTGGTTCCATACCAGTCTGGGGACGCCTTGCCCTTGGAGGTACTCTTCCCAGCAGTTCAGCTCGCATACAAGAAGGAACTCTCACTTCTTCCGGTGATGGTGGCTAACATTCACCGAGGACTTCGACAGCTTTCCAGTGCGTTCACACGGAAGGAGACCGATTTGCCAGGTCAGATTCCCACGCTTAAGGTAGAGCTTCCGTACGCTTATTTGATGGCATGGTTCGTCCTTCACCGTCCGGACATGATGTCGGTGCCGAACGCCACAGATCACTCTGTTCTCCTGCTGCAGTTGCTTGAAAATGGTAGGTGGGAAGGCCGCGGGTTTTCTGATGTCCGACAGCAGCTGTAGGTCCACAAGTGTTGGGCATTCTCCACTTGTTTTCCGCAGTTCTCCGGCCGATATGGCGAGTGCTTGACAGACGATGAGAGGCCGAGAGAGAATCGGACCCACTTAGACATTGGCTGCTTTAATTGGCTGGTGAACATCAGGCCCGGCTATCTGACTTTCCGGGTGAGGAATGAGTGCTTCATAGAACCATATCTACCCTGCCGATTTGCTCGCCAGTTTGGCTACGATCAGCTTTACATCGGGAATCCTCGTCAGCAGCTTCGGACCCACAGTGGTTTGGTGGACGGTCTTCGTGCATGGTTGTGGACCGTGACTGGCTGTACCGGCGCCAAGTTTAGCCTTCCGAGTATTGATCGGCAATTGAATCTCACCTTCTTGAGCTGCAAGTGGTTATTAGCAGCCAACAAGACTATCCCTGTGAAGCCGATTGCGGAGCTAGAGGCTGAGGAAGCTTCTCGGGTTGACTCGCGCAGGATTCGGGAGAAAGCTCGATCACAGAGGACACAGAATAAGACTCGCCGAATTGATGAAGATGGCCATAGGTCATTCCATTCCACAGACGAGGCTTCCGGCGGAGATCCCGAAGATTGTGATGACTCTTCTGAGCGAGGTTTGCTATTCATCTTTTCCTTCTATTTTCTAGAGGTATTGAAACTGACTATAGTTCAATGTTTCAGGGACTACAGCTGATCATGATGAAGTGTTCTATCCTCCTCCTCGGGCGAGACCTTCGATCCCCACTGCTAGGCGGAAGAGGTTAGTCCGTAAGCTGCCTGCAGCTTCCCGAGCTTCCGATATGGACCTAGCTGGTGATGATCCTGCCAGTGATGGAGGTAACATTTATCCTGAGAACTATTCCTCTGGTTACTCAGCGCATTGACTTATACTTCTCCCTCTCTATATAGGAGCGCGTGAGGAGCATGAGATGAGTCCTGATCCAATCCCCGTATCTCCCGATGAGTCTGATCCGCTACCCCCTGTAGAGAGGCCTACAGGGGTTGCTGACATTGGAGAGGAGGGCAATGTAGGACCCGATTCCGTGAATCAAGGTACATCTAACACTGACAACGTATTTCTTTAGATGATACACCAAATGAATTTGTGTACCCTCTAACTGTCCTCTACCTCTTGCTTCTTCAGATAATTTGCAGGAGGCGAATCCTGGAAATGAAGAGGCCGATGCACCCGTGAGAGGTAACTCATTTCCATCAGTTGTAGTCTCTTCACTCTTCTTTGGCACTGATATTCTTTTACGTCAGATTTCTCCATCGATGACTTCGACGAGGGAAGCTTGTTTGCGAACACTCCTATGATGCGCTACATATATAGCTCACCTCAGATTGAGGACCAGCTACCTGGAGACATGTTTTCTGAGCCCGCCTTCGCTGAAAACCCTGAGGATGGTTCCTTTGAAGGTATGTGCTTCTTTCTGAGTTAATTATAGGACTAGCCAATCTTGACTAATGTAACTATAATGTAATGCCTCTGCGAATTCTGTTTTGAATCTGGCAGGAGCTTTTGTTGAGAAAGACCCTGTTGAGCCGGCTGTGAGACCAACTATACCAGTTGATGCACCTACAGCCGTTACACCTCCACTACCCCCAGCGGCTCAAGAGGAAGAAGGTATAAGTTAACTCATTGAAGAGTGTTATTCCTTTTTCTTATCAAGACTTTTGACGGACTTTTCCCTCTTTTTTGTATAGGGCGTTCTTCTCGTCTTCATGTCTTAGTGAAGGAGTTGTTATCCGACGACGATCCCGACAAGATCGTTATCTGTCTAGAAGTTCGCTCCTTCTTCTCCTTTGTGAAGGCTATAATTGGCAAGCTTTTCCACAGTGGACTTTCCTTTCACCAGTTCAAACCTTTCCTTGACTCCAGAATCAATTTAATAAGGGAGGCAGGATACCTAGATTTGGCGAAGGCCATAGTTGACGATCTCGACTGCTTAGAGCGTGAGCTTCAGATGTTTCGTGAGCTTCGAGATACCGGTGCTTCTTCCTTCATTGCTGCTGAGCTGGATACTCGTTTACAGTCATTGCGTGAGACTCAGCTTCTTGCCAATCTTGAGGTTCAGGTGCAGCGAGACCGAGTAGTTCGAGTTGAGACCGGCCTTGTTACCAGGTTATCTTCACTTGCCGAGCTCGATTCTTCTCTCACTTCCTGTGCGGCCGAGATAGATGAGCTCAAAAGAGCACTCCGTGAAAAGGAAGAGACTTTTGATGTTCTTCAGATGACGAAGGCACAGGACCAGCAGACCTGCACGGCTCTGTCCGATGAGTTGAAGTCTTTGAAGTAGAAGTTGGTCGAGACAGAGGAGACTGCTGCGAAGATTTCGACCGCCACTGAGGAGTCCATTAGAGTTGAGCTTAGTCAAGCTTATGATGATAAGCTGTCTATGTTCAGTCAGCAGATTTTTAGCCACGGGCTTGATGTCTGATTTTGTTTGCTGTGTACTTTGGCTTTTGACTCTTTTAGTGAATCTCCTTTTTTTTATCTTTATTATGATTCGTCATTCCGTTTGAAATGATTGACCACAATACTCATAGGATTTTTGGCAAACCCTCAGCCATCAACGGGTTTGATATGCCTTTACCGACTACCGTTTGAGTCGGGCTAGCATGCGATTTGTTTAAATCCGCTAGCATGTAACGTTGCGCTCAGAGATTGAATTCTCTGAGACTTCGTGCTATGATGTCGAATACATAGACTTCGCCATTGTTACGGGAATAGGCTACCCGGTGACACGTGTTAGGTATTGGCTTTAGGATTTTTTGCTAACCCCCAGCCTTCAACGGACTTGATTAGCCTTTACCGACTACCGTTTGAGTCGGGCTAGCGTGTGGATTGTTTAGATCCGTTCCGCACGTGACGTTAAGCTAAAAGAGTCAACTCTTTTAGTGCTACGACATTGAATACGTAGACTTCGTCTTTCTCCTGTGAAAAGACTAAACAGCAACGTGTATGAGACGTTGACTTAGGATTTTTGGCAAATCCTCAGCCTTCAACGGATTTGATGTGCTCTTACCGACTACCGTTTGAGTCGGGCTTACATGCGGATTGTTTTAATCCGTTCTGCATGTGACGTTGCGCTAAAGGAATGAACTCCCTTAGACTTTGTGCTACAACTTTGAATATGTAGGCTTTGCCATTGTTATGGGAATAGGCTACCCAGCAACGTGTATTAGACGTTGGCTTATCCCTGTTTAGGCTTTGGGATAAAGGTCCCTAGAGTCAGACTCTGGTATCTTTTTCTACGGGTAAAGATCAAACCGGCGACGCGTGTTAGGCGTCGACATATCCTTTCTTAGGATTCAGGATGAAATTCCCCATGCGTGTGAGGCATGGATTTCGGTGTTATTAATAACAACCTGCCACAATGTTGAATATGCGGACGGGTGTTCTTTTTAACGGTTAAGAACTAACCGGCCACGCGTGTTAGGCGCGGACTTATCCTTACTTAGGTTTCAGGATCAAATACCCCAGAATCGAACTCTGGTGTCTTTTTCAATCGGAAAAAGACTAAACCGGCAGCGCGTGTTAGGCGCAGACTTATCCCTGCTTAGGTTTCGGGATAAAATACCTAGGATGAATCCTAAATTGGTAAATTTTGGAAAAAGAGTTGGTGTGGGGAAGGAAGAATTTTATATTCTATTCCCCGAACAAGGAAGGAAGAATTTTATATTCTATTCCTTGATTCTGGAAAGGAAGAATTTTATATTCTATTTCCAGTGCAAGAAGGAAACTAGAAGTGGGATCTCCACTCCGAGAATCTGGAAGACGCTGACAAACTTTCCTTTTATAGGATTGGTTATCAGATCGAAAGATGAGTTCTTCGTTTATCGAAGAGAAATCTCAACTTCAGTTACAACCATAAAAAGGTTGAACCCAAGAGAAAAGAAATGGAGTTCTTTCGTTCATCGAAAGGGGACTCCGAACTGAGAGTGAACCTTTTCGGTGGACTCACTGTCAATTGAAATTGATCAGCGAGGGATTTTGGTGGTAAAAATAAAATTGGGTTATCCTCTAGAATATTAAGTGTAATATTCTTCAAGGAACTTCCCGATAAATGAGTTGTCCTGAACGTACTAGGGATAGTACTTTTTCAAAAACTTCCCATTTATTGGCATTAATTGCCTGTTACCCTCTAAAGAAATTAAGCGATAAGCACCGTTTGAATAGACTATGTCTATTACAAACGGTCCTTCCCACTTAGGTTCGAATTTACCTTTCTTCTTAGAGGTGAGGATTATCGGTCGGCGCGCAGCGAGGACCAAGTCTCCTTCTTTGAAGCTTCTTTGACGAACCCTTTTGTCGAAGGCTCTGGATATCCTTGCTTGATAGAACTCGATGTGTTGTTGAGCTTCCAGGCGCCTTTCGTCCAGCCTTTCGAGTTCTTCGAGACGCTTCTGATGTCGCTCTTCGGCTGTCATCTCTGTTGCGAGAGCAATCCGAAGGGAGGGAATTTGAATCTCCAACGGTAGCACAGCTTCGCATCCGTAGACCAACGAATATGGAGTAGCTCCCGTGGGTGTGCGTATGGTAGTACGATAAGCCCAGAGCGCTTCGCCGAGTTTATCGTCCCAATCCCGTTTGTTGGTTTTCACAAGTTTTGATAAGATCTTGATGATCGTCTTGTTGAAAGCCTCAGCTAATCCGTTAGCGGCAGGGTAATAAGGTGTTGACGAAACATCTTGGATCTTGAACTTGTCACAGAACCGGATGAAGGCGTTGCTTATGAATTGCGGACCGTTGTCATGAATGATCCGCCTCGGCACGCCATGTCGGTATATGACGTGATGCTTGATGAAGTTGATGACGTTGTTCGTCTTTACTTCTTTAAGCGGAATGGCTTCAGCCCACTTTGAAAAGTAGTCGGTGATAGCGAGGATGAATCGATCACCTTTGACTGAAGGCGGGAAGATGGGACCGACGATATCCATACCCCATGTCTCGAATGGCCAAGACGTGGTTGATGCGTGTAATCGCTCCGGTGGCTGGTGCATATAATTTGCATGCACTTGACAAGCGTGACATTCTCGAGCGTACTCAATCGCGTCACGAACCATTGTTGGCCAGAAATATCCCATTCTTCTGATTCGATCATACAGCTTGGGACCAGGCTGATGCGCACCGCATTCTCCTTCATGTGCTTCCTTAAGAACTTCTTTTGCTTCTTCATTCGAAAGGCATCGGAGAAGCAAGTCATCGTACCCCCGGCGATACAGCATACGGGTCTCGGTATTGTAAAAGAACCGTGGTGCTCTTCGGCGGATAGACTCTTTTTCTTTTACATCCTCTGGTAAAATGCCGTATTGGACGTAGTCAATAATGGGAAAGCGCCAATCTCGGGACTCGGACCCGATTTGGGTTGAGTTCACCTCTTTGGCGTTCTCGTTTTTATCATCCTCCTCTTCAATATCCATATCGTATATGGGTACGCAGAGTTGGTGTGATCTTACTGTGACTAGCAGTTCAGTTTCGGGCGGTTGCGCGAGTGATACTGCTAGTGCTGCCAGTGCATCTGCATAAGCGTTCTGAAGACGCGGGATGTATTCAATGTAAAATTCTTCAAAAGAGTCTGCCACTCTGACGGCCTCTTGGTGGTATGGAATCAGGTCTGGGTTTCTGACTTCATACTCTCCACGAACTTGGTTGACAATTAGTTGAGAATCCCCAAAGGCTTCGAGATATTCGACCCCCAGCTCCTTGGCGAAACTGAGTCCTATGAGGAGTGCATTATACTCAGCTACGTTGTTAGAGCATGGACTCGTCAGCGAATAAGCTCGAGGCATCACGTGCTTCCCTGGGGAAACTAAGACAACTCCAACTCCAGAGGTGACCTTAGGGCATCCCGGGGTTACTGCTTTATTGACTGCTCTCGAGGCACCATCAAAATATAACTGCCATACTTGTTGGTGTGACGTGGTATTAACCTCGTGGGTTTCATCTGGCAAGTCATCGTATACTTCCACCGTATCTGTTGTCGGGCTTGCCGCCAAAAGATCACAAATCGCCTGTCCTTTGACCGACTTCTGCTGTTTGAAGTGCAGATCATACTGGGACAAAAGAAGGGCCCACTTTGCCAACCGCCAATTCATCGAACCTGGTTGAGTCATGAATACCCGTACCGGATTAACATTAGCGATGACGTAAATCGTCTGGCCAACTAAGTAATGTCGCATCTTCTGCACCGCAAACACCAATGTAAGACATTCTTTCTCGATCATCGGGTATCGAGACTCGGCGCCTATCAAGGTTCGACTTAGATAATAGACTGCCTGTTCGTGACCATTATCATCGTCTTGTGCCAATAAAGCACTTATCGAATGGTTCATCGCCTTGATATAAATCAAGAACGGTTTACCTGATTTTGGTGCAACAAGAACAGGTGGATTCGTCAGATATGCCTTGATATCTTCGAATGCCTTCTGGCAAGCATCGTCCCAAATAAACGATACGCCTTTCTTGTTTAGCTTCGAAAATGGTTGGCACTTCCCAGAAAGATTTGAAATGAATCTCCGGATATACGCCAGACGCCCTTGCAATCCTCTGAGTTCCCTTAGATTCTTCGGGGGTTGCAATTCATTTATCGCCTTTACCTTGTCTGGGTCGATGTGTATACCCTTAGTGGTGACGACGAATCCAAGGAATTTTCCGCTGGACATTCCGAGGAAGGATTTTGTGGGATTCATCTTTAATTGATGACTCCGCATTAGATCAAACATTGTTCTCAAGTCCTTGATGTGATCTTCTTTGCTGCGGCTTTTCACCACTAAATCATCAACGTAGCATTCAACCGTTTTCCTGAGGTGTTTCTGGAAAATCTTAGTCATTGCTTGTTGGTACGTGGTGTTCGCGGGAAAATTTGTGTTCTTCTTCATTACTGATTCCATTGTACACACTTGGTAATTGTTTATCAATTACAAAGATCCGGTCTTTTTATAAGATCCGGTTACAACGAAAATCAAATAAAAAGAAATGAAAAATTACAACTTTATTTCCTTATTTGTCGAACGAATCGCGAGCTCCTGTTTTGCGGTCACTCGCTTTGTGTGGGTTCTTTGCCTGCGCCGGGGTTATTTGCCGTGGACCACCGCGTGATCTCGATCCGGTCGGATCTACACGATATGACGGGTATTATTCCACAAAGGAAATAATAGCCGAGTGGGGTACTAATTCACCAAGGAAATAGTAGCCCAAGTGTCGAAATCGACCAAGCGAATTCGAGACTCTTCTCGGGATCTAAGAACCAAGCTTAGATCCGGAGGAAAATCGTATAGATCTCAGATTCGATCCTCTCGAACTCCTGCCTTGTTTGACGTTGACTTTCGCTGAGTACCAGATCTGGAATTCCAAGTCTCCGAAGCCTTCAAAGTTTGGATCTTTGTTTAGATCTGAGTCTTCAATCCAGCAGGGCTTCGCCTCTCTCCAAAATTTCCAACCTTCGAAAAGTGAGGCCTAAGGCTTGTATTTATAGGCTCCAAGGGGTTTCGGGCGGTTAAAACCATCCAAAAAACAACTTCTGGGCCGAGACACCTCTGGGTGGCTCGGCCAGGTCCGAGACACCTCTAGGTGGCTCGGCACTCTTTTGGTCATAACTTCCTCATATGACCTCCAAATGATCTGATCTAAGATGCATTGGAAAGCTGATAAAAAGATCTACAACTTTCCTATTTTGAGTTTCTTAAGAATCGAAACGTATCATGATCAAAATAGCCTCACAAGTTCCGAGACACCTCTGGGTGGCTCGGCCAGGTCCGAGACACCTCTGGGTGGCTCGGCACTATTTTGGTCATAACTTCCTCATATGACCTCCAAATGATCTGATTCCAAATGGGTTGGAAAGTTAACAAAAATATCTACAACTTTCCTGTTTTGAGTTTCTTCATAATCGAAACGTATCATGGTCAAAACAGCCTCACAAGTTCCGAGCCACCTCTGGGTGGCTCGGCCAGGTCCGAGACACCTCTGGGTGGCTCGGCACTATTTTAGTCATAACTTCCTCATATGACCTCCAAATGACCTGATCCAAGATGCATTGGAAAGATAACGAAGATATCTATAACTTTCACGTTTTGAGTTTCTCCATCTTCGAATCCGATCATGGCCAAAATTGTCATTCTTGTCCGAGACACCAACACTGTCTCGGAGTTTGTACTATCTTTGGTATTTTGACTTTATCTTTCTCATATGATCTCCAAATGACCTGATCTAAAATGTATTGGAAAGCCATCGAGAAGATCTACAAGGTCCCATGATTGAGTCGTATGTGGAATAAATAAGACATGAGGGGTGTTCTGCCTTTCGTAAACGACGTGGGGCTCCCGATCAGTCCGTATTCTCGTTATTCCGAAATTCCGTTGCTTGCGTGCCTCGTCGCCTCGTCACTCGAACGTCCGTTGATTTATCGAATTATCGTGCCGAGCTGTGCTAAGGGACCTATAGGCAATTTTATACGCCTACAGATACCCCCTCCAAAGTGTTCCAGCCTCATTCTTTTATAGAAGAGTCTGGAATACTTTGGATGTGATTGTCCCGACCTTCAATCGGTGTAACGGGACCTGGAAATGACCTTCGTTCTGTATTCCTTCACTCCTTCAGGCTATTCGGTGCTTTGTAGAACGCCTATGAGAATTCCGGTGCTGCATTTATTGTCTGACCGTCGTCGGAATTTTGAACATGAAGTCGATTTCTTGATTTCTTGATTTTTAGCTCGAGTTGGTTGCTTCAACACAGAACTGATCATCGATTGACTGCGTTGAATCTTTGTTTACAACGCGTTGTCCGGCGTTTAAACTTCATTGTGACGCGTTGTCCGGCGTCCAGGCTTCATTGTGTTGCGCTGTTCGACGTTTGACACAGTTTATACTCGTACGTCTGCTGGAGTATACACAGTTTAAGCTCTTAAGGTATTGGAGCGTGGCGGATACTCGAGTCATGAGACCAACCCATAGAATTGATGCGTCAATGACTCGAACTTATAGAATTTTTGGCAAATCCCCAGCCATCAACGGATTTGATGAGCCTTTACCGACTACCGTTTGAGTCGGGCTAGCATGCGGATTGTTTAAATCCGTTCCGCATGTGACGTTAAGCTAAAAGAGTTAACCCTTTTAGTGCTACGATATTGAATACGTAGACTTCGTCTTTCTCCTGTGAAAAGACTAAACAGCAACGTGTATTAGACGTCGACTTTAGGATTTTTGGCAAATCCTCAGCCTTCAACGGATTTGACGTGCTCTTACCGATTACCGTTTGAATCGGGCTTACATGCGGATTGTTTTAGTCCGTTCCGCATGTGACGTTGTGCTAAAGGAATGAACTCCTTTAGACTTTGTGCTATGATGTTGAATACATAGACTTTACCATTTGTTACGGGAATAGGCTACCCGGCGACGCGTGTGAGGCGTTGACTTTAGGGTTTTTGGCTGACCCCCAGCCTTAAACGGATTTGATTAGCCTTTACCGACTACCGTTTGAGTCGGGCTAGCATGCGGATTATTTAAATCCGTTCGCATGTAACGTTGTGCTAAAGGAATGAGCTCCCTTAGACTTTGTGCTACAACTTTGAATATGTAGACTTTGCCATTGTTATGGGAATAGGCTACCCAGCAACGTGTATTAGACGTTGACTTATCCCTACTTAGGTTTCGGGATAAAAATACCCCAGAGTCGAACTCTGATATCTTTTTCAATCGGAAAAAGACTAAACCGGCGACGCGTGTTAGGCGTCGACCTATCCTTGCTTAGGATTCAGGATGAAATTCCCCATGCGTGTGAGGCCTGGATTTCGGTGTTATTAATAACATCCTGCCGCAGTGTTGAATGTGCGGACGGGGGTTCTTTTTAACGGTTAAGAACTAACCGGTCGCGCGTGTTAGGCGCTGACTTATCCTTACTTAGGTTTCAGGATAAAATACCCCGTACGTGTGAAGCACGGATTATGGCGTTATTAATAACGACCTGCCACAATGTGGAATATGTGGGCTTGTCCTTTTTAACGGTCAAGGACTAACCGGCGACGCGTGTTAGGCGCTGACTCATCCCTTCTTAGGCTTCGGGATGAAATACCCCAGAACTGAACTCTGGTGTCTTCTTCAATCGGTAAAAGACTAAACCGGCAGCGCGTGTTAGGCGCAGACTTATCCCTGCTTAGGTTTCGGGATAAAATACCTAGGATGAATCCAAGATTGATAAACGCTTGGAAAAGGTTGGTGTGGGGAAGGAAGAATTTTATATTCTATTCCCCGAATAAGGAAAGGAAACTTAGGGTGGGATCTCCACCCCCAGAATCCGGAAAGGTGAAACTAAGAGTGGGATCTCCACTCCGAGAATCAAAAAGATTCTGATAACCCTAACTGTCGGAAGGTTTGATTACCGAACTAAGGATGAATTTCTCGTTTATCGAGAGTGAATTGTGGTTCTGGTCCTAACTGTAAGAAGGTTTGACCAAGTGGGAGGTTTGAGACGATCCTAACCGTAGGAAGGTTTGATCGCTCGATTTGAAAGTGGACCTCTCGTTCATT
>BQKN01063889.1:0-28224 GCA_022839385.1 Asparagus kiusianus
AATCTCGTCCATTGACTATATCAATATAGGATCAAAGCGGCCTTCGTTACATTTATCGTGACTCGACCCATCAATGGTCACATATACCAATACAATCAAACGACATAGATCAATCATGGATGTGCAGCATGAAAATTACATGCAATGTGATCAGTACATGCCTATTTTCAACTGGTCCTCCTTAATGAGGTCAAAACCAAACATAATGTAACAGAGTGACTTAACTGAAAACTTTATTCTGATCAGACAATACAAACAAACATAAAGCACCACAATTACAAACTCCCACTAATTCATAATATCCTCAAATATTACCACCCCCATATGAGCAGTATGCTCGTGAAAGACCTTGGGTGGTAATCCCTTAGTAAGAGGATCAGCTATCATGGAATTTGTCCCAATGTGCTCTATGGATATCTGTCCACTCTGTACCTTTTCTTTCACAACCAGGAACTTAATGTCAATATGTTTTGACTTAATTGAGCTCCTGTTGTTATTTGAATACATTACTGCAGATTTATTGTCACAATATAACCTTAGTGGTCTTTCAACATTTTCCAAAATGCGCAGTCCCGTGACAAAATTTCGCAGCCATATTCCCTGATTGGATGCCTCATAGCAAGCTACAAATTCTGCTGTCATAGTGGAGGAAGCTACTAGTGTCTGTTTGACACTTTTCCATGATATAGCTCCTCCTGCTAACATATAAATGTAGCCTGATGTAGACTTTCTGCTATCTTGGCATCCAGCAAAATCAGAATCCGAATACCCAATGACCTCCAAATTTTCTGATTTTCTGTATGTGAGCATGTAATCTTTTGTTTTCTGAAGATACCTCATAACCCTTTTGACTGCTATCCAATGATCCATACCAGGGTTGCTTAAGTATCTGCCTAACATCCCAACAATGTACGCAATATCCGGACGCGTACATACCTGAGCATACATTAGACTTCCTATAGCCGAAGCATAAGGAATCTTCTGCATTTCCTGAATTTCAAGGTTACCTTTAGGGCACTGATTGAGACTAAACTTGTCTCCTTTAGCAACAGGGGTATCTCCTGGTCTGCAGTCTTGCATGCCAAACCTTTTAAGTACCTTATCGATATAGCTCTTTTGTGATAATCCAAGAATACCCCGAGAGCGATCTCGATGTATCTGGATCCCTAATATAAAAGAGGCGTCCCCAAGATCTTTCATCTCAAAATTCTTTGATAGAAATCTCTTGGTTTCGTGCAACATGCCTATATCATTGGTGGCAAGCAATATGTCATCGACATACAGAACCAGAAAGATATACTTACTCCCACTGAACTTGTGATATACACAGTCATCAACAATGTTCATCTCAAAACCGAACGAGATAACTATTTGTTGAAACTTGTGATACCATTGACGAGGAGCTTGCTTGAGTCCATAGATGGATTTCCTTAATTTGCATACCATATTCTTTGGGTCTCCCGACACAAAGTTTTCTGGTTGCACCATATAGATCATCTCATCAATGTCGCCATTGAGAAATGCAGTCTTAACATCCATCTGATGTAACTCAAGATCATAATGAGCAACAAGTGCCATGATTATTCTGAATGAGTCTTTCGATGAAACCGGAGAGAAAGTCTCTGTATAATCAATGCCTTCCTTCTGAGTATAGCCTTTAGCCACAAGACGTGCCTTATACCTCTCCACATTACCGTTTGCATCCCGCTTGGTTTTAAAAATCCATTTACAACCAATTGGTTTTGCACCTTCTGGTAACGGGACAAGTTCCCAAACCTTATTGTCTTGCATAGACTTGTACTCTTTATTCATGGCATCAATCCACTGTTGAGAGTTAGAACTTTTCATGGCCTGAAGGAAGTTGATTGGATCATCTTCCAACATTCCACTACTTTCCTCATGTTCTTGGAGAAATACAACATAATCATCCGGAATAGCATTTCTCCTTTCTCTCGTGGATCTTCTTAATGGCACTGGTTCTTGAGATTGTTGAGTTTGTTCTTCTGGAACAGGGAGTTGATCAACATTGTCATCTTGAGGTTCCGGATTTACTTCTTGAGCAACAACAGGTATAGGAACCTGAATATTGTCAAAAATAACTGTATGGATTGGATCTGAAGCCAATTCCTCCTCAAAAGCAATGTCTCTAACCTTATTTCTCCCCCCAAACTCAACATCCTCAAAGAATGTTGCTGTTCCCGTCTCAAAAATATTCCTTAGTGTGGGATCATAAAACTTATAGCCCCTAGAGCGTTCAGAGTAACCAATAAAGTAGCTGCTAACTGTTTTGGAGTCCAATTTCTTTTCATTTGGCCTATAAGGCCTTGCCTCAGCTGGACATCCCCAAATATGTAAGTGCTTTAAACTGGGCTTTCGACCAGTCCAAAGCTCATAAGGTGTTTTAGCAACTGCTTTACTTGGTACTCTGTTCAGAATGTAAGCTGCTGTCTTAAGTGCTTCTCCCCAGAGTGACTCTGGTAAAGAAGAATGAGCAATCATACTTCTTACCATATCCTTAAGAGTCCTGTTTCGTCTTTCAGCTACACCATTCATGCTAGGTGAACCCGGCATGGTGTACTGTGGGACGATACCGCATTCCTCTAGGTATCTAGCAAATGGTCCTGGACGTTGTTCACCTGAACCATCATATCTGCCGTAGTACTCACCACCACGATCAGATCTAACGGTCTTAATTCTTCTGTTGAGTTGATTCTCAACTTCAGCTTTATAGGCTTTGAACATGTCCAGAGACTCAGATTTTTCATGAATAAGATATAGGTGCCCATAGCGTGAGTAATCGTCTATGAATGATATAAAATATTATTGACCATTCCAGGATTCCTTAGGGAATGGCCCACAAATATCCGTATGTATCAATTCTAAGACATCCGAAGATCTGTTGGCACCTAATCTCTTCACTTTGGTCTGTTTTCCCTTGATACATTCAACACATACGTCGAAGTCCAAAAAATCAAGGGAATCCAAAATGCTATCAGACACAAGATGCTCAACTCTACCTTTTGAGATATGACCTAAGCGCTTGTGCCATAATGTCGCCGAATTTTCCTTATTTAATTTACGCTTAGTACCACGCGATTCCGCATGCAAAGTTTCATTATAAGAAGCAATTGTATCAAGCAAATATAGGTTGTCAAAAATACTTAAATAACCGGTTCCCACAATATTTGAATTAAAAGATAAACTGAATTGATTGTTTCCAAATGAACAAGAATAACCTGATTTGTCCAATACAGAAACTGAAATCAAATTCCGTCTAAAAGACGGTACTACAAAAGTATCTTTTAAATCCAAATAAGAACCAGTTCCTAATAGCAACCTAAAATGCCCAATTGCTTCCACATCTACTGACTGATCGTCGCCCACAAAGATGTGTCTTTCAACATCACTTGGCTTTCGGTAGCTCAGATAACCCTGCATAGAAACACTTATGTGAGTAGTAGCACCAGAGTCTAACCACCAAGTGTTTCTAGGTACTGAAGCTAAATTAACCTCAGAACAGACCAAAGAAAGGAACGTACCCTTATTATCACGCCAAGCGTGATATTTTGTACAGTCCTTCTTCATATGTCCAGGTTTCTTACAGAAGAAACAACCCTGATTATCCTTATATTGTTTCTTCTCAACTGGACCCTTAGCAGCTTCCTTATCATTCTTCCTTTTCTTGCCCTTATCCTTAGAGGCATAGGCATAGGCCAAATGAGCACTTTCTGTCTTATCTTGCTTCAACCTGTCTTCTTCTTGCACACAGTATGAAATGAGCTCATTTAGAGTCCATTTCTCCTTTTGACAGTTATAACTGACCTTAAATTGATTAAACTGTGCAGGAAGAGACAACAGAACCAGATGCACTAATAACTCATCACAAAGATCGAGTTTAAGTGCCTTAAGTTTTGAAGCAATATGAGACATTTCCATAATGTACTCCCTTATATTCCTTTGCCCTTATACTTCATCGAAATCAAGCGAGCTAAAAGCGTGCTTGTTTCTACCTTATCGTTTTTCGCAAAACGCTTTTTAATTTCGGCAAGGAAATCTTTAGCCTTAGTAATCCCTTCGGATTCTATGCCTCTGAAGGCTTCCGGAACACCGCGCTTAATGATCATAAGACTCATGCGATTTGAACGCTCCCACTTCTCATGCTCCTTCTTTGCATCAGGAGTGCTATCCGCATTGAGAGGTTGGGGTTGTTCAGTTCTTAATGCATAGTCAAGATCCATGCAGCCAAGAACAATTAATATGTTCTCTTTCCAAACCTTGAAGTTTGACCCATTTAGCATGGGAATTGAGTTGATGTTAGCAGAAATTGTTGCAGCAGATGCATTAGCTAAAATAAAACAAAAGATGCTCACATCAATAACCATATTTAGTAATCAATAAAATTCAAATAATGACAAATCCCCATCCAAGATATCGGGCACAACATTAATATCAAGTCTTTGGACAGTAATATTAACTTGTAAGTGATACCTTGTTGCAATGATCAAACATTGACAATACCTCATGTCAAATAATGAAACTATCTTTGGATCGATTCATTATTCACATGTAAACCTTATAATTGTCACACGCTTATCATCGCAGATGTGTATACAGTCTAAATAAATATTAACCTTCCTTTGGGCCGATTAAATATTTACACGAAAGCATACACACAAACATCTCACATTCCTCATGAACAATCTCCACAAGAGAGGTTACTTTGGCAACTTCTTGCTTCAATTAAACAATTGGAGTGAGAGACAACCTTAATACCTTAGTGTCATTATTTGAATCAAATAATTGATTAGCTACCAAAATAGATTTAAATTAAGAATTTAAATCAACTGAATTTCCAAAAACTTAATTGGGGTCTCACAGCTTAATTAGGGCCCATAACTTAATAAATTAAGTATACCATAGTGGACCCATGAATAAACTGAGGCTTAACCATAGTGAACACGAAGTTCGCTTGAATTCGAACGCGAGGTTCGACTGTATTTGAGTACGAGACTCACTTAAGCACGAACGCGAGGTTCGTCTGAAAATGAATGCATGGTTCAACTTAGGAACGAACGCGAGGTTCGTTAAAATATGAGTACTGAACAAACGCGAGGTTCGTTTTTGAGAACGAACGCGAGGTTCGTTTAAAATTTGAACGCGAGGTTCACTGAACGCGATGTTCGACTGAATTTCAAACGCGAGGTTCGGCTGAAGTTCGAACGCGAGGTTCGGCTGAAGTTCGAACGCGAGGTTCGGCTGAAGTACGAACGCGAGGTTCGTCTAAAGCACGAACGCGAGGTTCGTCTTAGAACGAACGCGAGGTTCGTTAAAATTGAGCTTGACGCTCACCTGAGTTGAACGCGAGGTTCACCTTAGAACGAACGTGAGGTTCGTTAAAATTGAGCTTGACGCTCACCTGAGTTGAACGCGAGGTTCACCTTAGAACGAACGCGAGGTTCGTTGAGCGCGAAGCTCGGTTAAAATTGAACGAACGCGAAGTTCGTTTGAGGTAACCACCTCCTTAATTTTCGCCACGAACCCTTAGGGTTTCAAACTGAAACCGCCGCCGACAAACACAAAAAACTTTGATTTTTATTTTCAAAACCGATCCAGAATCGGAAAAAATTGAAGGAAAAAACCAAAGAAAAATACAAAAAATTCCAAAAAGTTACTGTTCACCGACGATTTGTCTGTTACTGTTCATCCGAAAAAAATTTATTGTTCATCCGAACAAAAAAATACTGTTCATCCGAAAATGTTCCGAAACACTGTTCATCCGAAAATTTTTCAAAACACTGTTCATCCGAACAAAATACTGTTCATCCAAGAACAGATTTCAATCAAAAAACAAAGATTTTAAGATCAAAAAACCCAATTTTAATCTTAATCTCTAAGAACAAATCAAAGATGGCTCTGATACCACTTGTTAGATCTAAAACTTGAGATCTTAAAACCATATAGTCATGATTAATTCAAAGAGATTAAACAATAATCAAAAGAGCGGAAGCTTATACCTGAATCCATAGTAGAGATCTTGATTTTGGGTTTTGATGATCTTCTAACCTTAGGGTTTTCTCTTAGCCGAATTTCTCTCTTGAGATGGGGGTGAAGAGAATTAGAGAAGTAACCCTAGATTAGGGACCATAACCCCTTATTTATAGGTGTTGTACTTTTACAATTTGGCCCCTCAACAAATCACAATTACAACCCGGTATCTGCACATATAACCCCATGACTTATTTAAATACCCATTAACCCAACTTAATTGATCACTTTAGTGGGTTATCCTGAAACGATAGCAATACACAATAATTAATCATATGTGTCCACAATTAGATTTATTAGATTAAATCCAACACTTGATAGTATGGCTTTAAGTAAATCATAATTTTGTTCTCAAGTTTATGATGAAATTCAAACTCAATAAAATACCTCTTTTCATAGACAAGCATAAAGTTTAAAGTATGAGTAAAGATTAGCTTTCCAACAAATAAATCACATTAATGTAATATCATAATTTGTACACATAATCAATCACAATTAGAACAAACTCATTTACTAATTCGATCTAGTGATATCACAATGAATATAGGTTAGATTTGGCAAACATTGGACAAATAGTAGTTCTAGTAGAAACCACCGGCGTCATCACGATTCTTGTACTTATTCTTCAATCTCAAACATAATTGTTAATTACAGAAAATTCAAACCCTAAATCCAAAAATAAGTAAATAAATAAATAGATGAACTGAAATTTAGAATTACGACAAAGGTACTTTTGCTAGCTGATTGGATTCAATTGAGAGATCCACAGTGGTGTTGTCGGCTTTGGTCGCAATCACCTCCTCATTCGCGTCCTCCTCATTCTTCACCACCAACACCTTACAAAGACCAACAAATGAATCATCAGATTATAAGTAAAAAAAAAAGTATAAATGTAGAGAAAGAAATATCTTATTTCTCTTAATATTCTCCTCCCTTACATGCTCTTGAAGTAATAATTTAATCTTTTACAAGTAACTGAATGACTAAAACATGTAATAATGGCCTTAATAAAAAGGAGGGAATGAAGGGGTGGAATACAAGCATTTTTTTTTTGTTATTATTTTTTGGTCAATGGAACATAAACAGTTGTTTGAGGGTAGTTGCACATAAAGAATATTTAATGATTTTTAACTTTAATTTAATTTAATTTAAAAAGAAGTATTGTCATTTTTAAAACTTTGATTGAAGGGCAAAAATGACAATCAAAAGTTTTGACATGGATATTTTCTTAGTAGTATAGATATAGACATAGATATATACATGGATGAAGCAAGGTGCATGTATGTTGAACTGCAATATTTTCGTTTCTCTACTTTGCTCAAGTTGTTCCTTTTTTTTATTTAGTTCAGTACTAATAACAATAATCTGAACCATTTTCAAATATTTGAGTTTTAAAAGTATTATTAGTTATTTAGTTGAATATGTCTCGGATCTTTAATATCCAATAGACTCTAAGGGGCTGTTTGTTTGGGCCAAAATTTTAGGAAACCAGCATTTTTGGAATAAAAAGTAGGTTTTGGGACATTATAGGATTTCAAAAGTTGGGTTTGTTTCAAAAAATTTTAAGAAAACATTTCTTAAAAGAGAGAAAACAGTGACTTTTTTGGACAGCACAAATCTGAAATTACCCTCAAGGGGGATGAATATGGTATATGCTAATCTAATCTGATATTAATGCCAATCTAAAAACTTATTAACAATATCCTAGCAATTATGATATACAATAAGATATATAAGCAATGATATGCAATTAAACTAAGGGCGATATAAACATGATACAATAGTGATATAGAATGCAATGAACAATGAGCACAAATAATACGCTAAAGCAAACTCAAACACACAATATGATCACGGAGTTCGATCACCCTCGACCTACGTCTCTACTCCTCACTCACGAGGAGAATCTCCACTATCATAACAAAGATACTACACACTCGGTTTTCTAGCTCACCGAAACTCTCACAATTGGTTTTCTACGCTCACCGATAAATGTTTACAATTCACACACTTGTAACTACACAATACACCCTCTAAGTATTGGCCTAGCACGTGTCCTCTTTCTCAAGTGTCCGGATTTACGACATCTCTCTAGGCTTTACTATCGACATCACTCCTCTTGGAATCGACCACGTCGCTCACGACACACTCCTCTTGGTGTACTTGTGTATTACAATATGATTCTCACAATTTGGCTCAAATAAAAGATTTTGTTCTCTAACAATGTGAGAACTAAGTTTAAGCTCACTCAATCACACCCACAACCCAAATATACTATTTGTGAAAATACTCAAGCTCAATGGTTGTATGTGAAATAATAAGTAAATATGAAATCTAAACTCAAATCAATCTAGCAAATATATAAGATAAACAAAATGCAAATAAGCTAAATGAGGAGTTTAGAAAAACTTCTCTAAGAACAAAGATGATGTAGATGATGATTTGAGGTTGAACTCCTCAAAACTGAAATCAAGCTCTTCTCTTTGTGAAACTTTCTTCACACAGACAAACCAAACTTTTTCTCACTTTAAACTCAGAAACAAACAGCCTAAAACACTTATAAAAACACCTCAAAAACTCTATCAAAGAAACAAGGCAAGAGGGGTATATATAGCTCCAAAATCGCTGCTCACAAAAACTAGTCGTTGGCTAGAAAAGCACTATAAGTTGACTTATAACAGGGATAAGTCAACTTATAAACTAGCCGTTGGAACAGTGTTGGCATATTATGGAATTTTTGCGTAACTTACTTTCTAAAATCGATTAAAAATAGTAAATTAACTCCAAAAATCATGAATATTTTAGGAAAATTTCTAAACATATAGATAAACATTTTAGAGAAAGAATTTCTGAAATATCACTTTCCATTTGTGAGATATCACTATTTTAAAATAGATATTCTAGATTTTAAAAACTGCTGAAACACTCCATTTTGTAAAATCAATTCAACATAGTAAATCAACTCCAAAATAATAAAATTTTGGAAAATGGTTATAAACATGTAATAGAACATGTTAGAAAAATAATTTCTCAAATTTCATTTTCTATTTGTGAAAACTCATCTATTTTGCAAAAACATGCACGAATATAAACTTATTAAAACTTGATTTTGTAAATTCAATTAAACATAACAAATTAATTTCAAAATTAGTAAAACTTTATAAACATAAAAAAACATGTTAAAGAAGAAATTTTTTAAATATCAGTTCGCATTTGTAAAACTTACTATTTTGCAAAACGGTTAAATACGTGTTTGTTTAACACTTGATTTTGATGGAATTTCTTCAAACAAGTTTTGAGATATTTAAAATGAATTAATAGACTTTAGAAAAGATATAAAATATTTACGTTAAGTCAATAATCCAAAAATATAATATTTTCTCAAAATGTGTACGTGTATGAATTTGAGCTAGAAGCATAACCAAACATAATATAAACTCCTAAACTAATGTACCCAAGCTTGATAATCTTCAATAAGTGTTTGGTGGAAAATTTGTAGTAGGAGAAATGAAAGAAATATTTATTTGTATTTCTTTAATCTCGGTTATAATTGGATTTTCTGATTACGAAAGAGAAGAGAATGATCTGGATTCTTTCCTTTGTTTAAAACTTGGTTCTTCACGGTAGCGATGGAGTGCCTCCTTCGAATGCTTACGTCGAATTTACTTTTCGTTGACGATCCGAACGTCTTGATTCACTGGAACGTGGTTTTCTCCTCACGATTTGACGTTGTGAAGAACTTGCAAAGCAAGTTTTAGAACTCTGGATGAGTTGATAACTCTGAACGAGTTTGAAACTCTATGAAAGAGTTGATTTAACCAAAATCGGTTTATAGCCAAAGATGAAAGCTCTCTGTTGTCGAACGTTGCTGAAGGATGAATGTCGATCTCCCCCTTACTGCCAAGCCGAAGATCTCCTCTTCACTGCCAAGTTTAAGATCCAAAAACCCAGCCAAAAAGAAGCCAAGAAGTTCCAACCCTTAACTTGGTTGAGTTTCTTCTTATTTATAGGGGATTAAGGTGGTGTAACCGCCCCTTAAATCACTCCTAAGTGGGGTGTAACCGTCCCCAAATCGTGGGAAACGGTTATGGAACCGTTCAACACATGTTGAATGAGTCAAACAACGCCCAAGTTGGCATTCAGGACCTTAACTCCGCATTTTAGGATTAGAGACGCGGAGTTGGGTACCCGTTGGGTGTTAAAAAACGCGAGGGCCGCCCGCGTTTTGGAGTCTGAAGGTTAAAAACACAGGGGTCACCAGCATTTCGTTTGCTGAAGGTCGAAAACGCGGGGTTCGCTTGTGTTGTTCTTGTTGAAGCTTGGAAACACGGGGGTCGCCTGCGTTTTAGGAATTGAAACGCGAGGGTGAATTCTGTGTTTTAGAAGGAGCTAATGACTTATAGCTTCTTCTGTAGAGCGTTGCAAAGATTATTGTTCAGTAATCTTCACTCCTTGAAAATATGAGAGTCATCAGATTATAACTCCCGATGTTGATTGTGAAAACTGTTGATTAGAGCTTTCATCAGTTGTTGCGAAGGTTGTCAGATTGTAACCTTCATCAATCTACGTAAGCGTCTTCAAATTGTAACCTTCTGGAAATCGTCAGATTTTAACTTTCATCATTGGTGTTTGATGGGGATTGGTTATCTATTGTGATTTTTAGACAGCCTGCAATAACCTTGTCTTGGTTTGATTTGCGGATGAAACTTGATCTTGAATCTTTAACTTGAATTATATTGGCTTCATTCCTATTTCCTTCCAACCTCCTTTGAATGTGATCGTGAAAGCGCAAGTTCAACTAACCTCTGACAGAGGATCCTTGTGTAGAATACCTAACAATCAAATATAAACACCCGACAACCATTGTTAGGAATTATTTGTTAATCATCAAAATCAAATTAGATAGTAGACTCATAAATATGAGGCCTAACAAAATCCTATCTTTCGGCTTGGAAATGGGCTAGAAAGTTGACATATTTGCCAGTTCAGCTTTTCCTCTCTCTCTATGATGGTTCTTTTCTTATTCTTTAAAAATGAAACAAACATACGTTTCGAATATGCTTCCTATTCTTTGCTTTATCATTCCAAATCAAACACAAGTTTTGGATTCCTTAGATATCTTAAAAAAATTTTGAATTTGGTTTTTTGTAAGGGAATCCATTTCCATAATTTTATGAAAATGAACCAAACAGCCCCTAAGCCTAGTGGGCCTTCAGGCCAAATTAGTATTGAGATTTATAGTAATAAAAGTCTCTCATGTGAGAAGACTTAATATTATACTGAAGGCTCTGGAGTGAATATGAGATGTGGCTATATATGAAGAAATGGCGAGAGAGTGCAGGAAAACAGCTGAAGAAACAACCAAACAGACCGGCGGTCGACCGCGAACGTGCACGAAGGCCAATGGGATTCGGAACTGAAGGCGGTCGACCGTGACGGTCGACTACGGGGACCTTGTAGGCGATTATCTCTCAGGAAATCAGTTCAGTCGACCGTCACGATCGACCGCGAGTTTGACTATAGGATTTTGGTTCTCTGTCGGGGGTGTTTGGTCGACCGCGAGCTTCGTACGGTCGACCGCGAGACCTGCGGGGTTGACCGCAGCCTGTTTTTTGGGCTGGGCTTTGGATTTTGACTCGGTTCGCTTCTGAGTTGATATATAACCCTAAACCTGATTAATTAGGGTTAAGCAAGGACGATTTTGTGCAGTCTTTTGGAGAGGATTGTTGCATCCAATTATGGGAGATTTGTGAAAGATCTAGAGCTTTGTTTTAGGGTTTGTTCGGTGAGATTTGTAACTCTATTTGTATTCTCTTGATTTCTAATGGTAAGAACTCCCCTCTCCTTGCCTCATGGATGTAGGCAACTTGCCGAACCACGTAAATCGTTTGTTCTTGTTATGGTTGTGATTTGCTTATAGGTTGTGGTTTATCTCTTGGATTGTTCATGTCGCTCCTTGAAGCTTCCGCCGCGCACAACAATTGGTATCAGAGCTTCAGGCTTGTTCGAAGGATTTGATGAAGATTCCTATCTGAAGAGTTAGATCGATAATATAGAAGATACAAGGACATCAGGTTTGTCTCTTACGAAGGTGATACAACGTCTGAGCATTAATAATACGAAGATTGATGTTCCGAAGTTCGACGGCAAGATTAATTTCGGATTGTGGAGGTGTCAGGTGATGGACGCCTTGGATGAACAGAATTTAGAGGAGACTCTTGAGTTAAAAGAGAAACCTGCTGACATGGAGGACAAGGTTTGGAGGAAGATGAACAGTAGAGCTTGTGGTGTTATTAGGTTATGCTTGACACCGGATCTTATTTATGATGTTATGAACGAGACGTCGGCGAAGAAGATGTGGGAAACACTCAATGAGAAGTATCTTACGAAAAGCATTGAGAATCGGCTTCACTTGAAGAAGATGTTTTACCAGTTCAAGATGAAGAGGGGAGTGTCCATCAGGGAGCATGTCAACAATTTCACTAAGCTACTTTCAGATATGGCCAATGTGGACATCATAGTTGAGGATGAAGACAAGGCGATGTTACTTCTGTGTTCGTTGCCCGAGGATGATTATGGTACATTCGTTCTCACTATGATCAATGGAAGAACTACAGTTAGCTATAAGGAGGTAACCTCAGCTTTGGTGAATTATGAGTTGAGGAAGAGTGATGGTGAACCATGCGAGAAGGCATCGAGAGATGCATTAGCAGTTCGAGGCCAAGATCCAAACCGTCGCCAATTCAACCAATCAAAGTCAAAGAATAGGAGTGCTTATAAGTGTGTTGGTAGAAATCAATATCGGTATTATAAAGAAGAAGGACATTAGAAGATTGACTGCCCAAAGTGAAAAGAAAAATATGGGAAGAATAAGGGGAAAGCTGCACAAGCTTCAGAAGTGAATGTTACAAAAGTTATTGGTGAGCATTCAGATTCAGATTCTTCAGGTTATTCATATCCTGCATTACCATCAGTTTTCTATGAGGATCCATGGAGTGGATGATGGATTTGGGAGCTACATATCACATCTGCCCTAAGAGGGAGTGGTTCTCTAGCTTTGAGGAACTAGAAAGAGGGTATATCGTGCTTATGGGTAATGACTACGTATGCCCTATTGGTGGTATTAGTTCAGTCCGGATTAGGATGCATGACGGTGTAGTGAGGGAGTTGAAGAAAGTGAGGTTCGTGTCGTAGTTGACGAAGAACATCATTTCTCTTGGGACTTTGGAGGCAACAGGATATCGAGTGATCTTAGAGGATGCTACAGTGAAGGTAACGAATGGCTCTATAGTGGTGATGCGAGGTGTCAGGAAAAATAACCTATACTACTTGAAGGGTAAGACAGTTACAGGGGGTCTGGCAGCTTCTATCACTACAGAGGAGGACACTACCACTCTATAGCACATGAGACTTGGACACACAGGAGATAAGTTCCTACAATTGTTGGCTAAACATGGGCTATTGAAAGGTGCTAAGAACTGCAAGATGGAGCTGTGTGAACATTGTGTACTTGGGAAGAAGACTAGAGTGAAGTTTAGTACCATTGTTCACAACACTCGAGGTACATTAGATTATATTCACACAGATGTTTGGGGTCCTTCCAAGAACACATCTATTGGTGGGTCCAACTATTTTGTCACTTTCATTGATGACTATTCCAGGAGGAACTGGGTATACCCTATGAAGCATAAACATCAAGTTCTGGATATTTTTATGGAGTGAAAGAAGAAAGTGGAGCTACAGACAGGTAGAAAGGTGAAGACTCTACTTTTAGATAACGGTGGAGAGTACAATAGTGATCCCTTTCTGCAGTTTTGCTGGGATCACGGTACTAGAAGACACTTCATAGTTCGAGAGACACCATAACAGAACGGGGTGGCTGAGAGATTGAACTGTACCTTACTGAAGAATGTGCGATGTATGATGACACAGAGTGGATTGCCTAGATCCTTTTGGGCCGAAGCGTTGGTTTATGCGAGCCATCTCGTGAATAGGTTGTCGTGCACTGCGATAGACGGGAAGACTCCTTTGGAACGTTGGTTTGGTTCGGTGGCTAGTGACTATGAGTCACTTCGGATATTTGGATGTCCAGCTTATTACCATGTCAGTGATGGTAAATTAAATCCGAGAGCGAGGAAAGCAGTCTTTGTCGGATTTAGAGATAGAGTCAAAGGTTTCAAGTTATGGGATCCACAGAACAGGAAGATAGTTATTAGCAGAGATGTCATATTTGATGAAGCGTACATGATGAGGCCTCGAGTCCCTCAGCAGGTGGAGGGAGACCAGACAGTTGAGATATCATAACAGGTGGAGGATGATGTGACTCCACCTACTCCAGAGAGCATTGTATCCATCGAGGCTCCTACAGAGGTGACACTGGGAGGAGATGAGATGACAGCCGGGCAGATAGAAGATACAGTGGATTATAGGACTCAGGAACAAGGTCATGTTCAAGGGTCCATTGTAGCAGATAGACCGAGGAGAGTAATTCGTCGGCCAGCTAGGTATAATGATGTTATGGTCGCATAAACATTATCAGTGGAGGTCGTTGATGATATGGTTCCATCCACATTCAGGGAGGTAGAGTCTATCCCCGATTCGATCAGGTGGAGTGAAGCTATGGAGGAGGAGATGTGGACTCTTCAGAAGAACGACATTTGGACACTTGCACATCTACCTAAAGGTAAGAAAGCTATAGGTTGCAAGTGGGTATATGCGAAGAAGGAGGAATCTTCTATTGGGGACATTCGATTCAAAGCAAGATTGGTTGCCAAGGGATATACACAGCTTGAGGCATTGACTACAATGAGGTATTTTCACCCGTTGTGAAGCATTCATCGATACAGATTTTATTGGTGTTAGTGGCATAGTTAGATTTGGATTTGGTCCAGATGGATGTAAAAACAGCCTTTCTACACGGTAATTTAGATAAGGAGATCTACATGACACAACCACTGGGATTCAAAACTGTAGGAAATGAAGACTTGGTTTGTAAGCTGAAGAAGTCTCTTTATGATTTGAAGCAGTCATCAAGACAGTGATATAAGAGATTCGACGGTTTTATGATTGGCCGAGGATACACAAGGAGCCCATATGACCCATGTGTTTATATGCACAAGCTACAGGATGGTGAGCACATATATTTGCTTTTATATGTTGACGATATGCTTATTGCTTCCAGGAATTCTTCAGCATTCGAAAGTTGAAAGAGGAGCTGTCATCCGAGTTCGAGATGAAGGATCTTGGAGAGGCAAAGAAGATATTGAGTATGAAGATAGAGAGAGACAGGGTGAAAGGGAGTTTGAAACTTACATAGAAAAGCTACTAGCATAAGATGTTGAAGAAATTCAGCTTTGATGGTAATGCAAAAGCAGTTAGCACACCATTGGCTTCCCACTTCAAGCTTTCAGCGTAGATATCACCTGTTTCAGTTGAGGACAGAGATTACATGTCGAAGGTCCCATATGTCAGTGTAGTAGGTAGCTTGATGTATATGATGGTGTGTACGAGGTCAGATTTGTCACAGGCCGTGAGCATGGTATCGAGATACATGCACGACCCTGGGAAGAGTCATTGAGAGGCCGTGAAGTGGATTCTATGGTATGTTCGAGGCACCGTGGATGTTGGTTTGGTATTCCAGAAGGATGAGAAGAATGGGTATGATTTTATTAGTTACGTGGATTCAGATTATGCTAGAGATCTTGACAAGCACCGGTCTACTTCAGGTTATGATTTTACATTGAGAGGTGCACCAGTATGTTGCGATATACACTTCAGTCCACAGTGGCTCTCTCTACTACAGAGGCAGAGTATATGGCAGTGACTGAAGCTGTGAAGGAGGCTTTGTGGTTGCGTGGATTATTGGAGGACTTGGGGATTGCACAGGAGACCATTCGGGTATATTGTGATAGCATGTCAGCTATCTATTTTGTGAAGAACTAGGTTTATCATGCGCGTACGAAGCACATCAATGTCAGATTCCACTTTGTTCATGACGTTTTGGATGATTGAGACGTCATATTGGAGAAGGTCCACACGAACGACAACCCTACAGATATGTTGACCAAAGTTATTTCAGGAGTGAAATTTGGTCATTGTTTGAAACTGTTGAACATTCTTCAGTGTTGAGGCCTTTGGAGGCCATTAGGGTGAACTATGTTCGGCTTGATTCCTTAGGCAAGAGGATATGTAGGCAGTCTTTCAGATGCAGCCGGTTTGATCTGTTGATTCAGATGGGGGGAGATTACGTTTCAGTTCTAGTTTGGTTCCCGGACTTGTTGAGAGACTATTGGATGATTTGGTGTTGGCTCGGTTTTGGTAGAAACATTCGCCGAGGTGGAAAATTGAAGAAATAACGAGAGAGTGCAGGAAAACAGCTAAAGAAACAGCCAGGCAGACTGGCGATCGACCGTCGCGGTCGATCGCGAACGTGCACGAAGGCTAGTGGGATTCGGAGCTGAAGACGGTCGACCGTGACGGTCCACCGCTGGGACCCTGTAGGCGATTATCTCTTCGGAAATCAGTTCGGTCGACCGCCACGGTCGACCGTGAGTTTGACTGTAGGATTTTGGTTCTATGTCGGGGGTGTTCGGTCGACCGCGAGCTTCGTGCGGTCGACCGTGAGACCTGCGCGGTCGACCGCAGACTGTTTTTTGGGCTGGGCTTTGGATTTTGACCCTGTTCGTTTCTGAGTTGATATATAACCCTAAACCTAATTAATTAGGGTTAAACAAGGACGATTTTATGCAGTCTTTTGGAGAGAATTGCTGCATTCAATTGTGGGAGATTTGTGAGAGATCTAGAGCTTTGTTTTAGGGTTTGATCGGTAAGATTTGTAACTCTATTTGTATTCTCTTAATTTCTAATAGTAAGAACTCCCCCTCCTTGCCCCGTGGATGTAGACAACTTGCCGAACCACGTAAATTGTTTGTTCTTACTGTGGTTGTGATTTGCTTATAGGTTGTGGTTTATCTCTTGGATTGTTCTTGTCGCTCCTCGAAGCTTCCGCCACGCACAACAATATATGTATTTGAGATTAAGGAAGATGAGTGATTTCTCTTGTAGTGTTCTTTCTCACACATAGTGGCTTTCTCTTGTTGTGACTCGTAGATAGTTATCGAAATTTGTTATATCTTATAAATAACCAAAGTGTTAATCCTCTTTCTAGAGTTGACACATGTCCTATGTTAAGTAATCCTCAGTTTGGCGTCGCCCTAGCCAAGACGACTCAAGTAGCATGGACAGAACTTTCCCCAAGAAGGGTCGAGTAAAGAGGCATTCTCACTCAAAATATCCATTTGAGCCGACTTTATTCCTTTTACTTTTCAAGGCCGAGTCAATAACTTTCGATGCCGGCTAAAAAGGCGGTACTTATCGGCCCACACCATTCGAGTCAAACCTACTCCTTTTTAGTTTGCAAGGTCAAGCCGACAACCTTTGAGGCCGACTAAAGAGACAGTACTCATCGACCCACTCGCAGAATCAAGACAAGAGGCATCACTTGTCGACCCTTTCGAAGCCGAGTCGAAAGGTGGTGTGTCCTCGGGCCCTATGTCGACAATCGATTGCCATCACATTAAATAAATGATTAGAGTCATCATTTCTCTAGCCCCAAAAGTCTTATTGACTCATCGAGCATCGTCAGTGTCACGCGCATTCCGTCACCCTCACATTAAATGCATGGGTGACTCGTCCTCCTATGCAGCTGGCACCTGTAAAGTAGATGACGATTGAGTAGCCTACTTGACTCGGCCGAAATTACTTATCTATCCTTTGGATTTGCTATAAAAGGAAACTCATTCCTTCTGCCTAGGGTAAGCAATCTCTTACGATAAAACTAAACACTATTTTCATACTTCTCCTCTCAAGCTCTCAACTTTCCTGATCGTCGGAGGAAACACCGGAGATCCCAATTCCGACCTCTTATGTGTTGTTCATGTGCAAGATGGAATTCGCTACAACTAAGGATCGTTAGTTCCGAACAAATCTTAAATTTTAGTTACCTCATAAGGAATCTCGGTCTTAAATTTTAGTTACCTCATATTGACTCTTGATTTGGCCGTTAGCTTTGTTGAATCTTTGAGAAGACCTAAGTGAGATGCGTATATACTTGAGGGCCGTATTATATTTATTTGATTGATCTTTGATATCATAATTTAACCCTTGTCTTTGATCCATGACCTTTATGATACCCAAATATACCAAGGTTTCTCTTCTGATTACTGTGATTCTGACCATTATGTACACGAAGATGTCTCAAGTTAATTATGCAACTTGCAGCTCGAAAATGTTGTATAAATATTGCATACCGAGGCTTTTAAAAGTTTTGCTTAAACCTTTTATATGCACCATTAAGGTAAGGAATCAAGATCATTAGATACTTCCTGTAAAACCAAATTACTGACGCATGCAACAATAATAATAATAAATAAAATCTTAAATTTTATTTATGAAACCAGAAGCTTTTCTTAACATTTTAATTCTGACACTTCACAGTTGATCCTTTCTCCCTCCACGTTTCAAATATTAGTCTGTAATTCTGACAATTCATAGTTGTGTTAGACCCTAGAGGGGGGTGATTAGGGTCTTATGCTAATCTAATCCGATTAAATGGCAATTAAAATTAATTAACAAGTTATCCTAGCAAGTATGAAATACAACAAGATATGTAAGCTAGGATAAGCAATATGAACAACAAGATATATCCTAACAAAGAGATATAGGCAATGTATGTGCAAGGATATATAAACTCAAGGGTAAACAATTTAACTTCAAATGTGATAGGGCAAATGATCAACTAGCAATACACAATGACGATGTAAGATATGAACATGAAAAACAAGTGCGCCAATGCAATCATAAACAAAGGATATGTTTACGAGGTTCGGTCCCCACGACCTATGTCCCCGCTCCTCACCTCGAGGAGATACTCCACTATCACAACCGGGTTTTCTACGTTCACCCGAATAACGTTTACACCTCACTCTCGGTTTTCTAGCTAACCCAAAACTTTACAATCGACACTCTTGCAATCACACTCTACACCCTCACAAGTGTTAGACCTAGCCGTGTCTCCCTCAAGTGCTTGGTTACAACCTCTCCCTAGGCTCGTCAACCGATGCCACTCCTCTTGGAACGATCCCCGACTCTCACCACACACTCCTCACTCGGTGTACAAGTGTATTACAAAGTGATCTCACAATTAAGCACAATACAAAGTGTTTGTTCTCTACAATGGATAAGAACGAATCATAAGCTCACTCTCTAAGATACACAATCCCACAACCCAATTATACTATGAATGTAAATACAATAAGCTCAATGATTGTGTGTGTACAAAGAGATAAATAAAATCAACTAAACTCAATATAAACACTAGCTTAATAAAATGATAATCAAACAATAAAATGTAAAGCTAGATTGAGTTTAGAAAACTTCTCCAATAAATGACAAGAGTGAGAGAGAGATGATTTGAAGCCCAAACACCAAAGATTATCTCCTCAAGCCCTTGTGAAATTATCTTCACAAACCAAACTCTTAAACACACTTAGAAACAAACATAAAACACCCTTAAACTTGTTTAAACAATTCTCTTCATCCGTCAAAGAAGAGATCAGCAATGGGGTATTTATACCCACTCAAGATCTCAACAAAAATCTCAAACCAAATGACAAAAACAGCCCCAGTAAACAGCTCAGGAAATAGCCGTTGGAAAAGCAACGGCTCTTTTGTCGGTCGACCGGAAATCTCGTCGGTCGACCGATGGAGCTTTCGGTCGACCGGACCGGTCAACCGACAAACTCTCTGTCGTACACTGACGGCTGAACACATGAGCGGTCGACCGGTTCGGTCGACCGATAACCGACATATGAAAATCTGTTTGTGAAAACTATTTTTCTGATTTTAAAACCATGTTTAAAAATATCAAATAAATTCCAAAAAATGTAAAACTTTGGAGAATGATTGTAGACATGATAATAAACATGCTACAATGACTGGTTTCGAAAAAGGACTTCCCAAATGAAAAATATCATCATTTTGTAAATATGTTCAAAAACATGAAAACCTGAAAATTGATATTTTGACTCAAACAACATTTTGAAACCTTATGAAATGATTGTATAGACTTGATAAAAGATATAACATGTTGTTATGAAGTCTATAACCTAGAAATACAATATTTTCATAAGATTGCATATTCTATGCAATATATTCAAAACACTAAGTATGATTTTATTAAATATAAGCTTGTTAAAGGTGAAATCATATATGGGCATATAAACATGAAAACTCAAAACTATGTATGTATATATATAAAACTATATATATATTACTATATATATATACGAAGAAACCAATAAATGTGTGTGTATATTATATTGAGCTTAGAGTATCTAACACACATAATATAAAACCTATAAACTATATTACCCAAGCAATCTTGATCTTCAATGAGCTCAACTTGGTACACATTGCGGATGAAGCTAAACTTGGATCTTGAACTTGAATTGTACAATGCTTCACTCCACAATTCCGCCAACCTCCATATTGATGTGATCATGTAGGCTCAATCCATCCAACCTCTAACTTGTTGTTTGTCTACAATAAATAGAAAACACAAGAACTAGACAAACAACATTAGTGGTAAATTGTTTGTTAAACATCATCAAAACAAGAAGGCCAACAAGTTGATCCTTTCTCCCTCCACGTTTCAAATATTAGTCTGTCAGTAGTAAATTATAAAAGATTAAACTTCACATCCACATATGATAATCAAGAGAATGGATGTTGCATTTTCATTAAGGTAATGCACATTTAATACCAAAACTTTCAGGGGCAGTTGCGCCACTAAACTTTTAATAATGGAGAATTTTAAGAAAAACATTTTCTAAAAAATAATTAGTAAAATCGACTATTCTGCTAAATAATTAGCAAAATCAACTCTTTTTGGTTAGTCATCAAGGCTGACAAAAAAGAGGTTGATTTTATAAAAATTCAGCTTCGAAATACAGAGGACTAGTAGTCCCATGTAATTAGCACTTGCTGATTACGAGATTGATTAAATCCTAGAATATACATGGGCGTGGCTCATGAAAAAATTTAGGTCTCCGTACCCTTAATTACATGCTATTAATTAGACGAAAATACTAGTCCCATGTATTTTAAAGATGATATTTTGTAAATCGACTATTTTTTTGCCGGCCTTTATGACATGACAAAAAAAGATAGATTTTGCTAATTATTTAGGGAAATAGTTGATTTTGCTATTATATTTAAAACAATCTTTAAAAAAAATCTTCTTTAATAATTACTTCCTCATCATCTAATTTAGAATAACCTATTTAAAACTTGATTGCCCAAATACTAAAACCCAAACGCTAAAACCAAAGATCCAATAGTTCAAACAAACGCTAAATCCCCAAACTCATTATCAAAGCTCTGTATTTTCTCTCTCTGGATTCTTTAGTCCCAAACGGACCCAAACCCTAGGGCTAATATCGGGTAGCCTCGCTTCTGCTGCTTCACGGCGGCACACATACAATTCTATAATTTATATTTTTATTGTTAGATAAATAGATACTTGTTATTTACAGTTTGCTTCTAAAAAAATTCCGAGTATGTTTGTCTTTTACTTGGTCAAACCTCTTTTCTTAATCAACCAAAAATTAAGCTGGAATATAAGCCGAAATAAGGCATTTACCATATGTTTCAAAGTGACTTATTAACCACATTCACCATTTGCCAAATATGTTCCAACTCATTTAATCAAACTACTAAATAGAAAAAAACTTAGAAGACTTGATCAGGTAAGGTTTGGAAACATCTATATTAAATTATTTTGTCAAGCAAAATTCCATATGAATATAAATAAATAGAATAAATTTACGGTTTTTCTATAGAGTGCCTATGGACACTCTATAAGAGAAGAGTGATAGAGAGAAATGAATGAAGAAGGGGCCCCCTAATTTGCATTATGATCCCCTCCTCATTCATTTCTCTCTATCCCTCTCTCCTCTTTTATAGAGTGCCCATGCGCATTCTATAGAAAACCCGATAAATTTATTATCCCAACCAGAAAATGTTATGTATTAAATTACGTGTACTTAGGCTGACCAAGACACTACCTATCCCATTTGGCAAGTTCTTCGGTTACATCACCGTCGTAAAGTCTACACCAATTATGGAAATCAAACAATTACTGAACCCATATTACCCTAACCAAACCCCCATCTATAATTTTTATTACATTATTTGTCCAAATCGAACCTTCTATAAAATAAAATAAGGATTTTACCTATAAACGCTCCAAATCTATCTTACTTACAAATTCACCCCCAAACTAGTTTTTTTGTGGGAAAATTGTGTCCAGGCCCCAAAAGTGGGAACTTCATGTGACAAGCCCCCTCGTATTTCGGCCCATGTGTATTAGCCCCCAAAAGTGAAGACTAATGTTTTAAGCCCCCTCCACGTCAGCGTTGTACAAAAGCAGATTGTATTTTTTCAAAAAAGGCGATACTGCCCTTCTCCTTCTTCCCCAGACGAGGCGCCGTCCCTTAATAGTAGACACTCCTCTTTAATGCGATAAGATGGAAGAAATGGAGGGAAATTTCCCCCTTTTTTCCCATCATGAGCAATAACTATTTAGTTATCCATTACTTCTCCTCAGACCAAAATTCTCTCCTTTACTCGCGCCATTAATCTTACATTCTCTTCAAAATGGCTGAGAAGGACATCATTTGCATTGTCTCTTCGGGGTATAAAGCGGTATTTTTGAAGATTAACTCCTCAACCACCATCCTGGATCTCAAATTTGATGTGGCAGAGAGGTTAGGTATTCCATATGAGTCATTAATTCTGTCATACGAAGATGAAACAGCTGGAAGCTTGAAATTTCCTATTGAGAACGAGGGGGACATGATGTCTATGGTGGAGCATTGTCACAATCTTGGACTGAAAGAGGTTCACATGAAAGCTTTTAAAGAAGCTGATGATTTGCAGAATATACACTGCAATGAGCGAGTCCAACCTTGCAAAGAGCAAGTCCCACAAGACATGTAGGTTAACTGCGAAGTAAACGAACGCTAGTGCTAATCGTCTTCTTTTTTTCTATGTTGAATGTTAAACTGGATTTCAGATGCATTTTAACAATATGTTAGTTGTAATCGTTGACCTGTTAGTTCTAATCAACGTGTTGTTGCTGAACGGGTTTTTGTTAGTTCTAATGGCTATTTTGTTAGTTCTAATGGCTATTTTGTTAGTTATAATCGCTATTTTGTTAGTTCTACACGATTGCATGCATCTTAGTTCTACACGATTGCATGCATGTTAGTTCTATTAATACATATAGGGGTTTCTGTTAGTTCTAGTAGCTATTTTGTTACTTCTACATGATTGTATGTTAGTTCTATCACCAGTTCCATATGGGGTAGAGCTAATCTAAAGCGTGTTAGACCTATCAACACTTTTATTTGTGTAGTTTATGATTAACTATTTTCATGTTGTTAATATTTGTAGCGCTTCCAGAAGTCTAAACTCGAAAAGTATAGACTGTGGCCCGCCGGAGTTGTCGTCCACAACTGTTGCAGATAAGAATCCCAATGACATTCCTTCAAGAGATAATGTTATGATGATTGATGACATGATTAGCAGATCTGAGAGGATTCCTGCTTGGTGGCACACTGCATTAACTGGGGAGGGGCAACGTTTTGAAAGTGCGAATGAGTTAAGATTGGCCTTGCTATACTACTCCATGGCCAAAAAATTCGAATATGAGTTTGTGAAGAATGAACCAAAGCGTATTCGAGTTTTTTACCGGTTTAAGGTAGCCAAAAATTGCCCATGGATGTTATTTGCCTCTCCGCCGAAAAATGATAATAGACTTGAAATAAAAAGGTTCGTGGACATTCACAACTGTGGACAACATGCCAATAATGCAGGTCAATCTAGAGCTTCTCGTCATTTCATTGCTACCCAATTACAACCCACGTTGAAGGTACGTCCGGATATACGACCTATTGACGTTCAGAAGGAGTTTCTAAGTTCATATGGGATTAGGGTTGAATATAGTAAGATTTGGTGGGGTAAAGAAAGAGCTCAAGAGCGATTATATGGTGTTGCTTATGAGTCCTACGATCAATTGAGATGGTAAATCAGAAGATCATATATACACAAGTTGCTGTTGTTTTCATTTATATGACGCTATAAGTCTCATAACTTTATAATGTTGAAACTAACGCTTAATCTTCAATTATCTAGGTATGTAGACGAGGTTAAGAAGACAAATCCGGGAAGCTACATTCATGTTGAACAAGACGAGGGTAGGTTTACAAGGATATTCATCTGCTATGCGGCCTGCATAAATGGTTTTTTACAAGGTTACAGACCACTTATATTTTTGGATGGAACCTTTCTGAAAGATCGATTCAAAGGTATACTATTAAGCGCCGTAGCATATGATGGCAATCAGGGGATATTTCCATTGGCCTATTGTATCTGCGATCAAGAAAATAATGTTAACTGGAAGTGGTTCCTACAAGGTTAGTTCCAACATTATACATGATGGTGCCAACAAAAATAGAACTAACACACCACAATCAAATGCAGCTATTAAAAATGAACAAATAGAACTATCACGCTGCACATTAGATCTAAAACTGAGGTGGACCACGCCAGACACTAGGACTAACACTATCAATATTAGAACTAACACAACAGACAATAGAACTAACACTATCAATAACAGAACTAACACAACAGATAATATAACTAACACTCTGTACATTAGAACTAACATGACACTAAACAGAACTAACACAACAGACAATAGAACTAACAAAACAGACAATAGAACTAACAAGAGAAATAATAGAACTAACACAACAGACAATAGAACTAACACAACAGACAATAGAACTAACAAGAGGAATAATAGAACTAACACAACAGACAATAGAACTAACAAGACAGACAATAGAACTAACACTATCAATAACAGAACTAACACAACAGACAATAGAACTAACAAGAGAAATAATAGAACTAACACAACAGACAATAGAACTAATAAGCGAAATAATAGAACTAACACAATGAACAATAGAACTAACGGGCAAAATATTAGAACTGACACGACACCTGACAGAACTAACACTTCAGAAATCTAGTTCTAATATCGCTATTATAATTCTATCTCCTTCGTAGTTAACTTAAGGGCTGTTAACCAATACTCTTTGTAGGTCTGTGGTCCATTCTCTATGAAAGGACAGATCCATACAACCCTCCACATAAGCTAGTGATAATTTCAGATGCGGATAATGGGATCAGAGAAGCAGTTAGAGAATTTTTTCCCGATTCTATACACTCTCGCTGTGTGCTGCATCTGGTCGAGAACTTCAGAACAAAGTTGAAGGATTTGGGATTCAAGTCAAAGGATTCTTAGATCTTGGGTAATCTACTGCAATCTGCCTGTTACAAATATACTAGAGCAGAATGGAATGATTATATGGACGACATCAGACTAATTGACGAGCGTGCATACAATATTGTGATGAACTATGCTCCAGAAAACTGGGCCAATGCGTTTTTTCCTGGAGTTAGGCAAGTAATATTTCATTTGATTACCTTACATATAACTAATAGAAGTAGATAGAACTAACACTGTCTATGTTTAGATATGGTCACGTTACATCAAATGTTGCAGAGTCATTCAACAAATGGATTCATGAGGCAAGGCTTCTACAGATACTCCAACTGATAGAGCATATTCGTAAACAGATCATGGTGCGCATGAATGAGCGACGAGTCATGGCTGAAAGTTGGAATCAAGTTCTTTGCCCCAAAGCTGAACTTGCCCTCAAGGAGAACATGGATAATGGACGCCCGTTGGAGGTTCGTCAGTCCCACACAGGCTTTTGAAGTACAATCCCATAGATCTTGTCAAGTGGATCTAGACAATAAAACATGCACTTGCCGTGGGTGAGATGTAACCCGTGTCCCTTGCAAACATGCATGCGCAAGCATTATGTTTATGAAAAGGGATGTCTACCAATTCTGTGACTGGTTTATGACGGTTGACGCCTTTAAAAGGAGCTACGAGCCTATCATCTACCCTATACCTGACTACGAGAAACGCAGCGTGCCAAGGGATGAGATACAGATCCTACCTCCAATTACAACAAAAAGGAAAGGGAGAAATAAGACCAGGCGAATCAACAACAGAACTGTTTACACCCGGCCAGTTAAATGTTCTCGGTGTCATCTGGAAGGGCATAATCGTAAAACCTGTAATGAAACCATCGCTGACTAAGTGTGATTGAAATAAAACTAGCGATGACTAAGTGTGTTTTGAAATAAAACTATCGCGGACTATCGTAAAACATGTAATGAAAATAGATCTGACTATTGTCCGATTTGCTAGCACACTTCTAAAAATAGATCTAACATGGTACCTATTAGAACTAACAAAACAGACAATAGAACTAACAAGAGCGTTAATAGAACTAACAATAGAACTAACAGAACTAACACACTGAGCATTAGAACTAACAAAATAGACAATAGAACTAACAAAACAGACATTGTACCTAATAGAACTAACAAAATAGTCAATAGAACTAACAAAACAGACAATAGACCTAACAAAACAGACAATAGAGCTAACAAAACAGACATTGTACCTAATAGAACTAACATGCTACACATTAGAACTAGCATGCCACTATACAGAACTAACACACTAAGCATTAGAACTAACACGAAAACACATAGAACTAACACACTGAGCGTTAATGGAACTAACTCTCATTACAACTAACAAGAGCGTTAATAGAACTAACAAAATAACTAACACAACTAACACACTGAGCATTAGAACTAACAGAACAGACAATAGACAATAGAACTAACAAAATAGTCAATAGAACTAACAAAACAGACAATAGACCTAACAAAACAGTCTATTAGAACTAACAAAATAGACAATAGAACTAACAAAGCAGACAATAGACCTAACAAAACAGTCAATTAGAACTATCAAAACAGACAATAGAACTAACAAAACAGACAATAGACCTAACAAAACAGTCAATTAGAACTAACACAACAGACAATAGAACTAACAAAACAGACAATAGACCTAACAAAACAGTCATGGTACCTAATAGAACTAACATGCTACACATTAGAACTACCCCGCACAACTAACTCAGTATATAGAACTAACACACAAAAACAGCAGTAAATATAGATATAACTGGTCAGTACTAACACGCCAGCTAACATAAGTAAGTACAAAGAAAATCAGTACTAACCCGAAGAAGGGGTAAAATTAAAACTGTATTTGTTCAGATGAAAAATATAAATAAAACTGGGCCAATGCGTTAAGCGTTAATATGCTTTGCCATCCAGCAATCTTTTGAGAAATTTAGCAGAATTTCTTCACAATGTAAGTTGCTGATCTATGGGAAGACATTTGATCTCCTCCTCATTGTCAAAAACGTCAATATGCTTTGCCATGGTCTGATATTAATAAGAGATTATAATTAGGATATTGTTTTTAGTTATTGTAAAATGAGTAAGACTTAACATAAGGGGATACGTATGTAGCCTACAGAGAAGTTCCCAGGCGTTTTCTCCTGGCTAGCCTTCCTCCTCTTTGTCTCGCGCTTATGATGCACAACTTTTCTCCTCTGTGCAGCGGGGAAGGCCTGCTCAACTAGAGGAGGAGACACTTCCTCAATTTGCCTGTGGACAAATGCTATTGACGCTGTCTTAGCCTTCTCCGTAATAGTCACCACCTTCATAGATGGGACTTTCATGCTATCTGGTGCCCAATTTGTCATTGGGGGTCTGGAGCTATCTACGAGACCATATTTTTTAATGACGGTCATCTCGTAGTACCATAGCTGTAGCAAATATATTTCACATTTAAGTTAATAATAGAACAGTTTTAGAACTAACATACTAACATGGTATATACTAGAATAGCAAGGCATAATTTAGAACTCACACAACTGAAATATGCTTCAGAACTAACATGCTACACATTAGACCTAGCATGACACTGTACAGAACTAACACTAATCAGAACAGCAAATAGATCTAACATGATACCTATCAGAACTAACTCTTTTTAGAACTAACAAGAGCGTTAATAGAACTAACAAAAGAACTAACAGAACT
>BQKN01063891.1:0-18872 GCA_022839385.1 Asparagus kiusianus
GCTTATTTCTATTAATTAAAATTAATTAGGATAGGATACAATAATACTGTAATATCTTAAAGAGTCAAGGATATTTTTGTCCATAGAAAGTTTTTCCCAAACTCCCTATTTTATAGGGAGTATGATATATATATATATATATATATATATATATATATATATATATATATATATATGAGAAAAATGGCTATGTTTGGTACCAAACACCAAAAATTGTGCTTGGTAGTGAGGTAGTACAATCCCCTTCACTCATTCAAATGGTTGTATATATTCACATACTATACGTTCCTCAACCCATGTGAATGTGATCTCCTATTTAAATGAATAAAGAGAATTGTGTCACCTCACTACGAAACATAAAAATTCTGAATTTGACTGTTAGTACGAATAATGTTCACTATATATCAACTGTGATTTTAAGGTTTTAAATTATAAAAGTAGTAGATAACGTAGACAACTTACGTGGAGACACGGCACATATCGCTTAGCAGTCACAATCGCACTACTATTTAACTCCACAATCATTGTACGATGTGAGATCCATACTAATAATAAAAGCTAAATATGCAATAGAGACAGCTTATAAGAACTATAATATTAAGCAAGGCTCAGCACTAAGGGATTTGTTTGGTTACTAGCTTTGTTGAACTTATCTTGAACTTTATGGATAGAGCGATAGAATTTATTTATTTATTTCCCTTCGATGCTTGAGAACCTTTCATACAGCTGTGAAAAATAAAGGTGCCGCAAATTCTTTTGAGCCTCTTTTTTGTGACGAGAGTTTTCTTGGAGAAATTGTCTTTTTTCTTAAAAAAAGATACTAGATGGATTGGTACTTCAATATACAACTATTTTATGCATGTTTTTTCTTTGCGACTTGCTTTTATGGGGGATTATTGGTTGGGCCAAATTGGATCCAAGTTGAATAATTAATTTAATAAAATAATTTTATCATTTGAGATATTTTGAGTGGAGTAAAATGGGATAACTTAGGATAATGAGACAATTTAAAGTTTTGATTTGACAATTCATTTAGAATAACTAATGATGTGATACCTTATTAAAATATAATATTTATTTTTTAATTAAGTCTAAATTAATTTAAACCATTAGTTTATTAATTATATTATTTAGTATGTTATTATCATTATTTTACTCTATAATTACCATTTAATTATAACTATCTTTAATGCTATTGATTAATATATTATATATTATAATAATATGATATACTATATAATAATTGATATAAAATACAAACAATATATTTAAAATAATATTTTAATTATATAATATTTAATTTAATATAAATATAAAATATCATAATATTTTGTTTTACCCAATATAATATTACTTAAAATATTATATTGTTATTAAAATATGATATTATATTTTATGATAATTGCTATAATATAAATGAGATAATTAATGACATGGCTCCTTATTAAAATATAATATTTATAATAACCATAATATGCTATTAACTGTACACGTTCAATATTATTAATTAAAAAAATATTATTAATTAATATATTATATTATATTAATATTATATATAATATTATATATTATATCTTACCTTAATATATAGTAAATTATTACTATTTTTATCATAGAAATAAAATATTATTTAATATTTTAACTACCAAAATATTGATAATATAAATAAGACTATTAATTAAGATAATAAAATTTAATATAAAACAGTAAATTATATAAACTAATGTATCCTATATGATAGAATATATTATCATATTAAATTATACTGTAATATAATTAATATATTATTATATTAAATATTTAAACTCTAAATTGTAATAAAATATTTTATATCATAAAAATACTACAATAATATTTTTATTCTAACTAATAAAATATATATTAAATAACATAAAGTAATATTATAATATATGTAATAATATGTAATAATGTTATATTAGATAATGTTTTATAATATTTTATTATCTTACGTTATAGCAGATTTTTATAATGTAATATAATTAAGATTTATTATATATTATAATACAATTAATATATATTAGATATTTAAGAAATTAATGCTTCAAATTTATACCACTATTCCCCTTGATCGTCCCAAAGTTAAGAATGAAATTTTTTTGGAGGTTGGGACAAAAATTTTGTATAGAAATTGGATAATATTGGGAAAAGTGAGGTAATTTCCCCAATCTCATTGTTCCAATAAATAACACCATAAAACAAAGTCCTAAAAATTATTCTATTTCCCCCAAAATTACACCAATCAATAATCCCCCTTAATCTAAAATGGAAATTGCTTTTTCTCAAAAATATCAAATGGAGGTAGCATGTTTGTGTTTGTCTATGCCTAACCCAGCAGATAAAAATGAGAGAGAGTTTTCTAAATTTTGTTTCCTGCACTCTACAAAAGCTCCTTATGGTAACACTTACTTTATTAAACCGTTCCTATTAAAGCTTATTGAAACGGTTATTATCAAATTTGATTTTTTTTTCTTTCTATTTGAAACGGTTGTCAACTATATTTCAATTAAATTAAAAACATAAATATTTTTATTAAAATTAAGGTGGGAAATGAAAAATTTGTGGGGGGAACAAATAAAACCAGGAAACAAAATAGAAAGGCCGTGATTTTTCTCTCTCTCTCTTTGTAACCTCTGCTCTCACCTCCCCCTAATTAAACCCCTTCAATCTCACCTACCCCACCGATCTCACGTTGTCGTCACGCCCCTCTCCGATCTCACGTCATCGTCACCTCATGTCCCCCTCCGATCTCAAGTCGTCGTCACCTCACGTCGTTGTCACCTCCCCCTCCGATCTCAAGTCGTCGACACCTCACGTCGTTGTCACCTCTCCCTCCGATCTCACATCGTCTTCACATCTGCAGATCGATCTCACACCGTCACCTCCGCAGACCGATCTCACTCTAATTAAACCCCTCCGATCTCTCGTCACCTCCGCAGATTTCTCTCTCTTGTAACCTCCGCTCTCCCTCTAATTAAACCCCTCCGATCTCACCTTATCACCTTCCCATGATTGGCACAAAAAAACTCATGCCGCTCCCAAAAACTCGATTGACCCCTGATCCTCCGCACGACCTAACAAAGCTCCGCTCCAAAAGTGTTAATTGATCTCCGATCACGCCTCAAGACCACTGCTTTCTAGATCTTTGGGCGTCTATCCGATCAAGTTGTGCAATATCGTGGTTGCGTGTTTCCCCCTTTCCGATTTGAAACACCCTTTCTGATTTCTTGCAATTGCATGTGTTGATCAAGGTATTATAAACTTTCTTATTATTGTGATTAAGTTATTTGTTCAACTTGATTAAGTTATTTATTCAACTTGTAAAAATCCCTAATCCACTATCAATTCTGTGCATCTAATTTATAGAGAAAAACCCTCTAATTTTTATTTTGTATACAAAAATTTAAATTTTAGTTTTGTTCTTATTAGGAAAATCCAAATCAAGATCTAAGATACATGTTTTTCATGCTCTCCCTCAACCAATATGAAATTTCTCAATATTTCGTGACATAGTAGTCTTTTATTATTTTGACAAATTATAAACTATTTTTTTGGATTAAAAGAAAACATTTTAGGACCTGTGAAATCAATTTTAGCATGTAGCTTGTTGAAAGTTTTTTAGGTAACCCATTTTAGAAATTCATAAAAAATTAAGGTACTGCTTCTGTCAATGCTTGTAAATATGGGAGATAAATGTATTTGTCTTCTTTATTCAATATTTATTGGCAAAAAACCCTATCCCATCTATGTACATACTTGTAAGTATTCTTGTAAAAATATATGTTCGATTCATGTGAATCTAAACAAATAATCTATTTTATGATTTATTTAGATATCTATTTGATTGTGAACGTAGTCTGTATAAATTACACAGGCTTGTCTTCATTACATATTTAATCATGTAGTATAAGAAGTTTATTATTTCTTCAGACTCTTGATCTATTTCAAAATTCCATGTCTTGTTAATAAATTATATATAACCCATTATATTTGTCCCCTTTTGGGTTTCTCAAAACAATTGAATAAATTATACATGAAATTATTATAGAGGGAAAAGAAAAACAAAATCATGAAACAATCCATCATACATGGTCAATTTAAGAGACCACACTTTATATATTTATATACTAGTAGGTCATTCACACCTTTTCCATGACTATTATATGCTATTTTACTCATAATTATTTCCTTTTGAAATTAATATAATAAAATTTAAATGTCAATTACTCTATTAGATACCTTGAGAGATGGAACACGAGGAAAATGAACGTTTTGAAGATTTTTTTATAGCTGGAGTCGATTGTTTCATTAAGTTTGTATTTCAACATTCGATGGAAGGCCGTGTTAGATATAGGTGCCCAGCAGGCAATAATTATATATTTTAACAGGACCTATATGAATATAACATCATTGTTCAAAATGATAGTTTGCTATTTTGATCAGATTTATCTGGTATTTTAATACAGATAAAGTCCTTAGAATAATACTAGACTATCAGACATTTTGGATATGATCGTAATGAAGAGATCTGATTTGTCGCTAACATATATTCTAATATGTTTATAGTCGATGAAGTGTAGAAATGAGACATCATCACTTTGGGAAGGCTAGTGTATACTCTATTTCTCCTTTGGTAGGATGATGATTCATCTCTTGGATCATTGATGTAAGACATCAAGATATAGTATACAGATGACTCATTAGTGAATGAGTTGACTAAATGACTCACTGAGAACGTCTAGTTCGTAATTATACTTAACTGTCAAACAGAAGTTCTAAAGTAATATAGTACAAAGTAGTCTCTTGATCTGAGGCATGAGTGTAATATCTTACATGTCAGTATAGGTATACTTAAACTTTTACCTAACCATGGTTCTCATTAAGTTGTGCATAACGTTTATTGTTAGGTACATCCCGAGACATAAGTAGATATTAAGATGCTAAGATGGGATTCATCTCTCCCAGTATAGGGGATTGATGTCATAAGATTGTTTAATATAACTATAGCCTAAAAATCCTTGGCCAAGGTAAATAAGTTAAACTGAGTGTTAGTTTGATATTAAAGGTTATGAGTTTAATATCAACAAATACTAATCAAGCTATTAAGGTTTGACAGTTTATAATACCCTAGGCACGATAGTTTAACATTGTTTGATGAAGAGATCAGACTATATAATATTATCACTGAGTGGTCCTGATAAATTATGTAAGCATCTTGCAGATATTTATTACAAGTTATACCCGGGTAGTCTTCATGTGTAGCTAGCATCTCTGTTGTACTTGTGGATATGATCTACTGCCTAGTCTTAAGTTAGGCCCTAGAGTCACACCAAGCACGTACTTGAATCCTATAAAATACAATATATAGAGTCAATTGTTGCCTTTTGGTCAACTCAATGATTTTTTTGGTCATATGATGACTTATTAGTTAATGATTAGAAAATTACACAATACCGTATTATGAAACACCGTATTGATATGATATTTTCATTTATAAAATACACATTTCATTATACCTTGATTAACGAGTCATGAGATAAGTCATTAATGTGGTATGGTTTGGGCACATGGTTTTAATACATAGTTTTGATTCTTCTTGACTCTTTGCATGACTCATGAGATGCGTCATTGCATTACTCATAAAAAGAATCATTACATTTAGATGACTCGTGGCATGACTCTGTTAGACCCTAGAGAGGGGGGGGGGGGTGATTAGGGTCTTATGCTAATCTAATCCGATTTAAATGGCAATTAAAAATAATTATCAAGTTATCCTAGCAAGTATGAAATATAACAAAATATATAAGCTAGGATAAGCAATATGAACTAAGGGATATATCCTATATGATAAAAATGTATATGCAAGGATATGTAAACTAACACAAGGGGTAAACTATATGAACTAGATAGTGGATCATATAAATAATGAGCTATGTACAATGGCGATAAGAAATATAAAGACAAGTATAAATAAATGCCAAAGCACACTCAAACACAAGATATGATCACGGAGTTCGGACCTTCCGTCATACGTCTCCGCTCCCCACTCCTGGGGAGAAATCTGCTATCACAACTGAGTTTTCTACGCTCACCCAAATAACGTTTACACCTCACAGTGTCGGTTTTCAATGCTCACCGAACAACATTCACTCCTCACACTCGGTTTTCTAGTTCACCGAAAACTTCATAACACACTCGGTTTTCTAGCTCACCGAAAACCTTACAATCTCACAATGTAACAATAAATTATTTGTTCTCTCATATAAGGGGAGAACTCAATTAAGCACAACTTAATGTTACAATCTCTCACAACCCTAATATACTATGTATGCAAATACAATAAGCTCAAGTGGGTGTGTGTAACAAAGAGATAATATAATCAAATCTAAACTCAATATAAAACTAGCTTTAAAGAATGATAATCAAATAACTAAGCAAATGTAAAGCTAGATAGAGTTTAGAAAACTTTTCCAATAGATGACAAGATGGAGAGATGGAGATTGGAGCCCAAACAAGAAGATGATCTCCTCCACTTGTGAAAACAATCTTCAAACCAAACAAACACTAAAAACACACTTAAAACCTTGTTTAAAACTCATTAAACTTGTTTAAAACATTTCTTGAGTTGTTGTAAGTGTTGAGGGATGGTGGATATTTATAAGAACTCAAGACAACAACCCAAAGCCAAAGAAAAGCCCAAAAAACGAGGAAAATCCCCAAAAAATCGGAACCAGAAAAATAGAGCCGTTGTGCTACAGTAACTATCACGGTCGACCGTGGGTACTGTAGCAGTCTGGCAGATCTGATTTTTCTGCATCTCTACCTTTGTAAAATCAATTAAAAATAGTAAATCAACTCCAAAAATTATGAAATTTTAATGGAATGTTCTAGACATGTAGAAGAACATGTTAGAGAAAGAATTTATGAAAAAAAAATTTCAGTTGAGAGAAATAAATATTTTAACACTGATATACAGTTTCTAAAAATTTGCTGACATACACGATTTTGTAAAATCAATTGGGCATAGTAAATCAACTCTAAAAATAGTTAAATTTTGAGGGAAGTTTCTAAAATGTAGATAAACATGTCAAAGAAAGAATTTCTTGAATATCACTTTCCATTTATGAAAACTCATCTGTTTTGTAAAACATGCGCGAACATGTACGAACAAAAAACATGATTTTGTAAATTCAATTAAACATAACAAATCAATCCCAAAATGAATGAAACTTTGCAAAATGTTTATAAACATGAAAACAAACATGTTACAAAAATAATTTTTCAATTTTCATTTCTCAATTATGAAAACTCGTGATTTTGTAAAAACATGCTTAAATATGAATTTGTTAAGAACATGTTTTTGACAAAAAGAGTTTAAACGCATATTGAAACTTTATGAAATGTCTTCATAAACATTATAACACATGAATATAAAGTAAACATGGTTAATAAACTAATATCATAAAGTTTTCTCAAAATAGCTCATTTTGTGAGAAAATCCAATATTGTGTGTGTATATGATATTAAGCTTAGAGTATTAAACACACATAATATAAACTCCTAAACTAAATTACCCAAGCTAGATCTTGATCTTCAATAAGCTCTTCTTGGTAATCTCGTGGATGAAGTTGAACTTGGATCTTGAACTTGAATTGCATAAGCTTCACCGACATTCTGCCAACCTCTTTTGGATATGATCATTGAAGCACTATTCCATCCATCCTCCAACTAGTTGTTTGTCTACAATGAATAGATAACATAAGCACTAGACAAACAAAATTAGTTGTAAATTGTTTGTTAAATATCATCAAAACAAGAAGGCCAACAGACTCATGAAATGAGTCATGACATATCTTACTCTATATATGAGCTCTCTCTCTTATGGAAAGGTTAATGAAAAATTAGCTAAGTGGTTTTTTCCATAAGAGAATAAAAGAGAGCTCTACCTCTAACTAAACTCTAGCAATCTTTGAGTAAGAGGAAGTAGTAGGATTTTAAAGTACCCCGGGGTGGATATCTCGTCTTGTGTCTCAAGAAGACTTTGACTTTATCAAGCTCACTTGAAGACTTGGGACCTACTATAAGGAGGCTTACAACAAGGAGAAAGATCTAGGGGTTGTTCGATCTATCATCGAATCACGCTACGAAAGTAAGCCTTTAAATCTCTTGGTTGCTCTTTTTTTTATAGGGATCATGCTAGATTTTATTAGAATGGTCCTTGCTTGTTTTTCATGCTCTCTACATGCTTAGTATTATTATACATACAGTCTTTCGTTACGTATTTTGTATATATTTAGCACGAATTTCTAACATGGTATCAGAGCCATGGTTCCATCTAATTGAATCTTTACATGCATATCTGACTCATAGAGGACTTTGTACTTGCTTCTAATTGCTAGTTTAATTAAAAGATGTTTTAACGAAACTAGTTAATAAATACAAGTTGTTTTGTAATTAGTTATACTAGTTGTTGATTCAAAAATATTATTTTTGATTTATAAGTTTTTAAGAGTAAAAACACTTGTATAAATTACAAAACACTTATTTACAACTAGTGTAGTTGTATGTTAGAAGCATGATAGTCCTATTTGAGTTAGGATAATCTCTATGTTATCTAATTTTCTAATTTGTTGCTTAACTAGATAGATGCTTGTTTTTAATGTTGATTAAGTTATATGTTTTATATATCTTGCGTGGATGTTATGTTTATGGATGGTAGTGGACAACGATTCTCTTGCATTTATTGTATTTATGTAATATAGCTAGAAATGTAATATTATTTATGACCTCTTCTCTCCTTGAGCATGGGCTACGCCTACGGGTTTAGGCACTTGCTCACCGATCATGGGCTACGCCTACGGGTATAGGCCTTTGTTCGGGTATTAGGGGGGGTATGGTTGTCTAGTTTAGTTTTTCCATTTATAGCTTTTATTTATATTCAATGTAATATTATTACCCATCTTACGAGATGGTTTTTTCATTATAAATGGGGCTTGCACGTCCTATGTATATTTGGTTGTAATAATACAGGATTTGCAAGGGAGCTAGCATTGCAAGGGGTTGCAAATTGCTTACTAAAATATAATTAGTGTAGTTATATTTTTATTCCTTTAGTTGTCAACTACCATTCATATTGTTTTCACATACATATCAATGTTGGTTGTGCCCTAATTGTAGATGTTAATACAATTATGTGCTATATTCTACAAAGTTAATATCTTTGTCTCACTAGAGAAATAGTTTTTTATTATTATAAAAAAAACTTATTTTAAACTTTGTGAGACATGAGAATAAGAGTTTATTGACCATAGAGTGGTAAGACCGACATTAACATAGCGTTAGTATGAAAGATAAATAAACCTAAAGCAGTTAAAAATATATATTTAGAACGAACTTTTAACTAGTGTCAAGGAAAGTAATTATGAGATATAGCTCATGGGGTGATGCCCAACATAAGATTAGGGGTGATGCCCAATATTTCGCGCTATAGTCTTAAAGAGTGGTGGTTACTTAATTAAGGTCTGATGAATATTCTCGGTGAATATCTCGGAACCCTCCCACCAATCTTGTACTTATCTGACTAGTTTAATTGTTACAAGTATAAATATAGAGCATCTTTAAACTATATCAAGTTTGATTATGGTAAAAGATTTATGAAATCGTCCGTAGCCCTCCATCACTTCAGTTGAAGACTACCAAACTTATAAATACTTTGTTTGTTAGCTATCATCAAGGCAATACTATTATATGGCTAAGTAGTATTCATCTGTATATAAGATATAACGATAGCCTAAGTTGGTTATGTAACTTTGTTGGCCTTCGTCAAGAATATGCATAAGTTAAATTTAAGGCGGTCAAGAAATGATGGGTCTAAACTTAACTAGCTTTTTATGATTTGTTGGTCATCATCAAGGTCATAAAAGACTAGGGGCAAAATCATATCAAGAATTACAAAAATATAAAAGACAAAAATTGTCTACCAATTATTGAATATATCGATTTGTTGGCCATCGTCAAGATTGATACATTCAATGATAGTTGGATCTTGATCCCACTTAAAAACAAGGGGTTGTTTTCCGATCACCTCTTATAAAGGTTTGAGGGACTCGAAAAAATAGTAGGAGGCATAACTTAGATAAAAAATGAACCAAATCTATTTTATGTATTAAACATCTGCTAAAATATTTTTTTTCTCTTTGTTTTAGGCCATCATGTCTGGCTTAAAACTCATACTAGAATAGAAAAAGTTAATCGGTCCTAACTATAAAGACTAGTTAATGAATGTTAAAATTTCCCTAACTTATGACAAAGTAGCATATGTCCTCACAACGCCAGAACCCATTCTAGGCCCAGAACCCACTGTGGCGGACAATGAAATCCACATAAAATGGGATATAGATTATTCGCGTGCTCATTGTCTCACAATCGCCTCTATGGATTTGGTCCATCAGAGGTAACCTGAGAATATGGATGTCAGATCCATATTTCGTAATACAGAAGAACTGTATGGCGAGCAACCGCGACAAATGAAGTACGCGGCGTCTAGAAATTTATTCTAGACGAAAATGACTATGGGATCGTCTATTAGGGACCACATCCTCAAAATGATCACCTATGTCAATGAGCTTGAACTTTTGAACGCAGATCTAGATGCAGATAGATATACAGATATCGTTCTGCAGTCCTTAGCACCAGCCTACTCTCGATTCATATCACAGTTCTTGATGATGGATCTGGAGCCTACTCTTCCTCTCCTACTTAATATGTTAAGACATGAGGAAAGTTCTATGAAAAAGGGACAAACACCAGCCTTAGTTATAGGGAAATCTTCTTCTACTTCTCGCAAATTGGTTGCCAAGAAAATAGGAATGAAGAAAACTACTAAACCAAAGAAAGGTGTTAACAAGGCTGTCAAGAAGGACAAAGGGAAGGCAAAAATAATGGCTGCAAAATGCTTCCATTGTCACAAGTCAGGATACTGGAAAAGGAACTGTCCTGAATTCCTAGCCTCACTCAACAAGGAGAAGCAAGTTGTTGCTTCATCTTCAGGTGCGTTGGTTACTCAGAATTATTTTTCTATAAATCCTATATCTTGGGTATTAGATATCAGATAAGGATATTACATCTGTAATTTTTTACAGGGGCTGAGAAGTTATAGAAAGTTTGGTGCTGGAGAGATAACCCTACAAGTTGGTAATGGTGCAATAGTTGTAGCAGTTGCGGTTAGGGATTTTCATCAACCTTTACCAAATGGAAACATTTTGATTTTGAATAACTGCTATTTTGTACCAACTATGGTGTGTAATATAATATTCATATATTTATTAGATAAAGATGGATATATGTTCAAGTTGGAGAATAATGTTATGAATATCATATATAATCAAAAGTTGATTGCTTATGGAACATTGTGTAATGGCATCTATATTCTTAATCAAAATATAATTCTGAATACTCATCACACTAATAAAAGAAAGCACTCAGTTATGAACGATGCTTTCTTATGGCATTGTAGACTTAGTCATATTAATAAAGAAAGACTTAGCGAGCTACATAAACATGGATATTTAGATCTATTTAACTTTAAGCCTTATGATACTTGTAAGTCTTGTCTTAAAGGTAAAATGACCAAGACTCCATTTATAGGAACTGGAGAAAGAGTTACAGAACTTTTTGGATTGATACATTATGATGTATGTGGTCCTATGTCTACAATGGCCAGAGGTGACTACTCCTACTTTATTACCTTTACTGATGATTTTTTAAGATTTGGACTTGTGTTTTTGATGAAACACAAGTCTGAAGTATTTGAAAAATTTATCGAGTATAAAAATAAAGTAGTGAACCAAACGAGCAAGAAAATTAAATTCTTCAATCGGATCAAGGAGGCGAATACTTGATCTCAGAATTCCTAGGGTTTTTAAAAGAGAATGAGATTCTCTCACAGGTTACTCTACCCTTTACACCATAGCTTAACGGCGTGTCAGAAAGGAGGAATCATACCCTATTAGATATGGTACGTTTCATGATGAGTAACGCTGAGTTACCTTTTTTATTCTGTGGGTATGCGTTGGAAACAGTAGCACACTTACTGAATAGGGTTCCAACTAAAGCAGTGCCTAAACTGCATATGAGATATGGTATGGGATGAAACCACATCTTAATTATATTAAGATTTGGGGATGTCATGCTTATGTAAAAAAGTAAGATCCCAAAAAGTTAGTGGCACGCTCTTTATTGTGTAAATTTGTAGAATATCCAAGGAATTCCTATGGATATCAATTCTACCACATCAATGAACAAAAGATAATTATTTCTCGGTATGCTACGTACCTTCTTGGAGAAGGAATTTCTTGGAAAAGAAATTAGTGGGAGCATGGTAGAACTCAGAGATACAAATCAATACTGATAATTTAGTAGAACCAGAAAATTCAGTTGTACTAGAAGAACCTCAACCACTCCGCAGATATCCAAGGCGATCTCATGCACCTAAGAGACAATATGATTTTCTCGTTGAAAGTAGCATGTTAGATCATGTCATAGATGATGACAAACCTTTAAGTTATCAGCAAGCCTCTCAGAGTATGGACTCTGTTGCTAGGCAAGATGCAATGAAATCCAAAATAGACTCTATGTACACCAACAAAGTATGAATCTTAGACAATGCTCCTAAAGGGGTGATACCCATAGGTTGTAAATGGTTGTTTAAGAAAAAGTAGATGTAGATGGGAAATAAGAAACTTTTAAAGCTAGACTGGTAGCTAAAAGTTTTCGTCAAAGACCTGGTTTTGACTACAATGAAACATTTTCTCCAGAGGCTATGCTAAAGTCTATTCAGATCCTACTTGCTATAGCTACTCACTATGACTATGAGATCTGAAAAATGGACGTTAAAACTGTATTTCTAAATAGTGATTTAGAAGAGTGTATATATATGTCTCAACCAGAGGGATTTGTAGTCAGTAGGAGCAGTAGAAAAGCATGTAGGTTTCTTAAAGCCATTTATAGACTGAAGCAAGCATCGTGGAGATGAAACATCTGTTTTGATGATGCTATCAAAGAGTTTTGTTTTATCAAAAATCTAGATGAACCATGTGTGTATAAAAGAATAATTGGGAGTATAGTATCATTTTTTATTTTGTATGTAGACGATATACTCTTAATCGGTAATGACATACCTCCATTACAAACAGTTAAAATTTAACTATCAAAAAGATTTTTCATGAAAGATTTGGATGAAGCATCCTGTATACTGGGTATTTAGATCTATAGAGATAGATCTAAAAGGATATTAGGATTATTCTAATCTAGATACATTGGCAAAGTGCTAAAGCGGTTTAGTATGGAAAATTCCAAGAAAGGTTTTATACCTGCATCTCGTGGAATCTCCCTCTTTAAAAAGATGTCTCCCCAGACTAATGAAGAAAGGAAATGCATGAGTCTAATTCCTTATTCCTCGGCAGTAGGATCGATCAGGTATGCCATGTTATGTACTAGATCGGATATCACTTATTCACTCAGTTTGGTAAGTAGATATCAACCTAATCATGGAGAAAAGCACCGGAAAGCGATCAAAAATATACTTAAGTACCTGAAAAGGACTAAAGAGTTATTTTTGATATACGGTAAAAGTGACCTCCAAATGGAGGCTTTTTCCGACTCTAGCTTTCAGAGCGATATCGATGATAGTAAATCTATTTCAGGATATATTTTTACCCTTAATAGAGGGGCTGTCAGTTAGAAAAGTTCCAAGCAGAACATAGTAGCAGACTCCACTATGGAAGCCGAATACATTACGTCAAATAATGTAGCCAATGAAGCTGTCTGGATGAGGAAGTTCCTTTCAGAGTTAGAAGTTGTTCCCACCATTAAAGATCCAGTCCTTTTATACTATGATAGTAATGTTGCAATAGCTCTGACAAAGGAACCTCGGTCTCACCATAAGTCCAGACATGTTCTGAGGAAGTATCACATGATCAGGGAGATAGTTGATCATCTAGAGATCAAGATTGAAAGAGTAGACATAAAAGATAATATAGCAGATCCATTCACAAAGGTAATTGCTCGTACACAATTTGAAAAACTTGTTGAGCTATTGGGTATTAAATACTACAATGATTGGCCTTAGTACAAGTGAGAGTTTGTTAGATATAGGTGCCTTACATGCAATAATTGTATATTGTAACATGACCTATATGAATATAACATCATTGTTCAAAATAATAGTATGCTATTTTAGTCAGATTTATCTGGTATTTTAATACAGATAAAGTCCTTAGAATGATACTAGACTATCAGACATTTCAGATATGATCGTAATGAAGAGATCTTATTTGTCGCTAACGTATATTCTAATATATTCCTAGTCGATGAAGTGTAGAAATGTGACACTATCACTTTGGGAAGACTAGTGTATACTCTATTTCTCATTTGGTAGGATGATGATCCATCTCTTAGATCATTGATGTGAGACATCAAGATATAGTATACATGTGACTCATTAATGAATGAGTTGACTGAACGACTCACTCAAAACATCTAGTTGGTAATTATATTTTAATGTCAAATAGAAGTTCTAAAGTAATATAGTACAAAATAGTCTCTTGATCTGAGGCATGAGTGTAATATCTTACATGTCAGTATAGGTGTACTTAAACTTTTACCTAACCACAGTTCTCATTGAGTTGTGTATAACGGTTCTTGTTGGGTGCATCCTGAGACATAAGTAGATATTGATATGCTAAGATGAGATTCATCTCTCCTAATATAGGGCATTGATGTCATAAGATTGCTTGATATAACTATAGCCTGGAAATCATTGGCCAAGGTAAATAAGATAAACTAAGTGTCAATTTGATCTTAAAGGTTATGAGTTTAATATCAACAAACACTAAGTAGTCTTCATGTGTAGCTAGCACCTCTATTGTACTTGTGGATATGATCCATTGTCGAGTCTTAAGTTGGGCCCTAGAGTCACACCAAGCACGTACTTGAATCCTATGAAATATAATGTATAGAGTTAAATGCGTATGATTGATACATATATATATATAATTTTCACCGGATACACCTAAACGATTATATGTATCAGTAAAATCAGAATGTTATGTGCTTAAGAAATGAATTCCAATATTTTTCCCATAAAGTTAACTTTTAGTCAACTGGTTAACTTTTTGGTCAACGGTTGACTTTTGGTCAACTCATTGATTTTTTTGGTCATATGATGGCTTATTAGTTAATGATTAGAAAAATTACGCAATACTGTATTTATGAAACACCGTATTAATGTGGTATTTTATTTATAAAATACGCACTTTATTATACCTTGATTAATGAGTCATTAAGGTAGTATGGTTTAGGCACATGGTTTTAGCACATAGTTTTGATTCTTCATGACTTTTTGCATGACTCATGAGATGAGTCATTGCATGACTCATGAAAGGAATCATTACATTTAGATGACTCATGACATGACTCATGACATGACTCATGAGATGAGTCATGATATATCTCACTCTATATATATGAGCTCTCTCTCTTATGGAAAGGTTAATAAAAAATTGGCTAAGTGGTTTTTTTTCTAAGAGAATAAAAGAGAGCTCTACCTCTAACTAAACTCTACCAATTTTTGAGTAAGAGGAAGTAGTAGGATTTTGAAGTACCTCGGGGTGGATATCTTGTCTTGTGTCTCAAGAAGACTCTGGTTTTATCAAGCTCACTTGAAGACTTGGAGATCCACTACAAAGAGGTTTATAACAACAAAGAGAAAGAGCTAGGGGTTGTTCGATCTACCATAGAATCACGCTAAGAAAGTAAGCCTTCAAAGCTCTTGGTTGCTCTCTTTTTTATAGGGATCATTTTAGATTTTATTAGGATGATCCTAACTTGTTTTTCTTGCTCTCTACATGCTTAGTATTATTATACATACAGTCTTTCATTGTGTATTTTGCATATATTTAGCACGAATTTCCAACAGGCCGGTCTAATATATGTTGTCCATGCAGAAATTTTCAAAATCGATATAGCTATGATATGAAAGCCATTAAAATGCATATAGTCAAGAATGGTTTTGTACATGGCTACACTATATGGTATTTTCATGGTGAAAATCAAAAGAGGCTCCGGGAGGAATTGTGCTTTCATCAGGAGATGACATGGCAGGAATGCTAGCATTTATTTGTCCATCATCTTCGGCTTATGAAAATGACACGACTTCATATTCATTAAATAGAGCAGGAAGAGATAAGAATGCAAAAAACTTTGAAAATTTGATCGAGGATGCAAAGAAACCACTTTATCCTAATTGCCAGAAGTACTCAAAGTTTTCTTTTGTTGTTCGTTTGTTTCAAATTAAGTGTTTGAATAAATGGAGTAATAAGTCACTCTCCAGTCTTCTTGAGTTGTTTAAAGACCTTTTGCCTGAGGACAATCTCGAGCCAAAGACATAGTATGAAGCAAAGAAGGCGATGGATGAAATGGGATTAAAATGCAACAAGATACATGCATGTCGTAACGATTGTGTGCTATTTAGAGGGGAATATGAAAACTTGAATTCATGTCCCGTGTGCAAAGAATCAAGATGGAAGCAAAGAAAGAAGATTCTCGAGGTAAAAATGTTCCTATTAAGACCCTTCATCACTTTCCATTGATTCTAAGGTTGCAGAGATTATATATGTCCAAAAAAAACAGCTGTAGACATGACCTGGCATCACAACACTCCTAGGGAAGACGGAAAAATGAGTCATCCTGGAGACTCTAAAGCTTAGAAGGATTTTGATGCAAAACATCCTTCATTTGGCATGGAACCTCGTAATGTAAGGCTTGATCTTGCTAGTGATGGGTTTAGTCCTTTTAAACTGACAGGCGGAAACCGAAGCACATGGCATGTGATTTTGATTGCGTATAACCTTCCACCATGGTTTGCTATGAAGTAATCTTTCTTCATGTTGTCCCTTTTAATAGACTGTCCAAAGTCACCTAGTAATGATATTGATGTCTACTTATAACCCTTGATTGATGAGCTCAACACTTTATGGGAAGATGGTATCGACACATATGACGCGACAAGTGATGAAACCTTCAAGATGAGAGCTACCATCTTTTGGACAATCAATGACTTCCCTGCATATGATATGTTATCAGGTTAGAGCACTAAAGGGTATACTGCATACCCTACTTGTCATACTAACCATGGTTCCATATACTTATCTTGCAGCAAAAAATGTGTGTACTTAAGGCATCGCCGCTTTCTATCGACCAATCACACATGGAGAAATGATAGGAAAAATTTTAATGGTAAATGAAGAAAGATACTGCTCCTAATCCATTATCTGAACGTGATGTATTAAATCAGTGGCAAAATTACAATAATGAGGCATTTGGAAAGAGAAAAAAATTCTAAAAAACAACCAGCACCAAAAGGTTGGAAAAAGAATATTATTTCCTTTGAACTATCATATTGAAAAATATTATTGGTGCATCACAACCTAGATTTTATGCACATTTAAGAAAATTATTTATGATAAAATATTGAGTATTCAATTATGTCGAGATGGAAAAACAAAAGACAATCTTAATGCTCGTAGAGATTTGCAAATTTTAAACATCAGGAAGGCTTTGCATCCTAAAGAGATAGCTAGTAGAGTAGGAAAGTTTATATTGCCTCATGCATCCTATAACATGAGCAAAGAGGAGAAAGAAAGATTCTTAAAAGTTTTCAAGGAGTTAAAACTTCCTGATGATTTTTCTTCAAACTTCTCAGGACAAGTTCAGATTCGAGAAAGCAAGATCATTGGCTTAAAGAGTCATGACTATCATGTTTTGATGCAACAACTCCTTCCATTAGCCATGAGAACATCACTTAGAAAGGATGTAGGTCTTGTTTTTAATGACGAGTGTAGCTTCTTCAGAGAATTATGCTCTAAGGTCATTAATGTACATCTAATAGATGTAGGATCTGCGGAAGTACACACTATACACTAGGGGGTGAATAGTATTTATTTAAAAATTTTTCAAAGTGGGTTATAAATTGCAAGAAAGATAACAACAATCACAGAAAATAACAATAACAAACACAAGCTTTTATACTAGTTTCACCACCCCGGGTGTACATCTAGTCCCCAAGCAAATACCGCTTAAGATATCCACTATAATTTTGAACCAATTATAAAATCAAAATCAAACTTGACCAATTTGCAAGTCCCTGAAAATTGCAAACAATCTCTTAACCAAGAGATCTTCTCTCACACCTGAGAGAAAGCTTCTTTGAATAAAGAATACAAATTCTTATAAGCCTTGAATGTGTAGTGAAGTGCAGCAGTGGCTTAGGAACTCTTTTAATATCTAAATAGTGCCTAAACAATTTGTATGTATGACAAAGATCAATGGCTATTTTAAAAACTCTCTTTTATGGAAATTTAGACCGAAATTCTGAAAACAAGAGAGTGAATTTGCACAAAATTTGAATCTTATGGGTATGAACATTGGTGGCAAATTTTAAATTTTAATACCTATTTATAGCATTTGAAAGACATAAATTTAAACATAATTAACATCCAAAAATGGCTATAAAACAGTCACTAATTCAAATTCTAAAAAACTGTATCTGTAGTCGACTATAAGGATTAGTAGTCGACTACACTAAGTCTAAACAAACTCTGTGAAGTCAGAAAAAATGCTTAGTAGTCGACTACTTTTATCAATGGTCGACTACTCTATAATTTCACAGATTCTAGAATTCTGTCTACGTCTTTAATAGTCGACTACAATGTGTATTAGTCGACTACATTGTGAAAACAAAAATTCTGAAATTTTGTCTAAGGCTTAATTAGTCGACTACAATGTGTATTAGTCGA
>BQKN01063891.1:23872-40367 GCA_022839385.1 Asparagus kiusianus
ACTTTCGTCTTAGCTCCTTGAAAATATGAGAGTCGTCAGATTGTAACCTTCTACGTGAAAGTCCTCAAATTGTATTCTTCTGGAAGTCGTCAGATTGTAACTTCCATCATCGGTGTTTGATGGGGGATAAGCTATCTATTGTGATTTTTAGACAGCCTACAGAACCCCCTCCAAAGTTTTCGAAAGTTCGCGGTTGACTGGGACGAATTTTCGGAATACTTTGGATCTCAACTCTGATCTTGGATTTGTTGATTTCTTGCCTCAAAGGAGTTATTCTCTACACTCGCTTCGAATGCAGCTTGATTGAAGGGATTTACCACGCAGGACCTGTGTGAAGGTATGCACCATAATCCTATTTCTGGAATGTGGGGGTGGACCCTGCATTTTGAACTTGAGACTCGGGTCTGACCTCAACGTTTTGACTTAAGCTATGGAAGTGGCTTCCGTGCATTTTTGACTGAGTCTTAAAAGACTTGTCTTTGGCTCATCTGTTTTAAGTCTCGGCTCATATCCATTAAGCGGATGGGCCTGCAAACGTGCGTAGGATTTTTGGCAAACCCTCAGCCATCAACGGATTTGATAAACCTTTACCGACTACCGTTTGAGTCGGGCTAGCATGTGGATTGTCTAATTCCGTTCCACATGTAACGTTATGCTAAGAGAATGAACCCTCTTAGACTTGATGCTATGATTTTGAATACATAGACTTTGTCATTTTCACGGAAAAAGACTAACCGGCGACGTGTGTTAGACGTTGACTTATCCCTATTTAGGATTCGGGATAAAATTCCCCATGCGTGTGAGGCATGGATTTCGGCGTCATTAATAACGACCCGCTACGATGTTGAATACGTAGACTTTTGTCCTTTTTACGGCGAAAGACTAACCGGCAACGTGTGTTAGACGTTGACTTATCCCTACTTAGGATTCGGGATAAAATTCCCCATACATGCAAGGTATGGATTCAAAGAATGTTTCTTCCGGTATTATTCGAAACACTGAAAGAAAATTGAAAGCGCCAGAGGTGTAATGTTAACTTGGCATGAATTTTGAAATTCAGAAATTTTCTCCACTATCACTAGGATAATTACAGAAAATCTTTAATCCGTTGGGGGTTTTGTAATGATAACTTGTTGAAAAAGGATTAACAAGTTCGTTGGGGGGTTTTGACTGTTAGAGGTGTGATGTTAACTTAACAGTATTTTATGGACCTATCGCTCTATTGAAGAGAGTCGATAAGTTGATTTGGTCGTCAGAGGTGTGATGTTAACTTGACGGGTTTGTGGACCTATCGCTCTATTGAAGAGAGTCGATAAGTTGATTTGGTCGTCAGAGGTGTGATGTTAACTTAACGGGTTTGTGGACCTATCACTCTATTGAAGAGAGTCGATAAGTTGATTTTGTCAGAGGTGTAGTGTTAACGTGACAAGTTTGTGGACCTATCGCTCTATTGAAAAGAGTCGATAAGTTGATTTTGTCAGAGGTGTAATGTTAACGTGACAAAAGGATTTGTGTTGCGATTGAAGCAACTTTGTGGACTTATCATCCTATTGACGAGGATTGATAAGTGGATTTGTCAGAGGTGTAATGTTAACGTGACAAAAGGATGTTGCGATCGGAGCAACTTTGTGGACTTATCATCCTATTGATGAGGATTGATAAGTGGATTGTCAGAGGTGTAATGTTAACGTGACAAATTGCGAGTGATGCGAGTTGCATGCATACTCAGTGAAGGATGATTGTCGGAAGTATAATGTTAACTCGACGATATGAAAGATTCGTTACTCTTAATCCAATGGATTCCAAGTAACCAACCCCCAGTCTTGATTAAGACTTAGCAGAGGAAGAAAGAGAGGTAGATAAGGCACACCGCCTAGTGAGGTACTATCCATGAAGTCGGAGTAGAAGCACATCACTTGGTAGGCCATTATCTGAAGGGTTTGGCTATCAGAGGTAATTGTTAACGTGACAGCTTTGTGGATCTGCCATCCCATTGAAGAGGATTGGCAAGTTGATGGACTTGATAGTTCTGGTAGATTTTATGGTTGACAGAGGTATTCTATTGAACATAACAACTCAGAAATTTTATTACTCCTAATCCAATGAACTACCAATAAACTAACCCCCAGTCCTGAACAAGTGCAGGGGGAAAAGAGTAGACATGGCACATCGCCTAGTGAGCCATTATCTAACGAGTTTGACTATCAGAGGTAACTGTTAACGTGATAGTTGTTAGACCCGCCATCCTACTGGAAAGGATTGACTTCAGCGGCCGTAGTATCTTCCGGTTCTGACTGGGAAGAGTGAGCTTGGTTCGATTGCTCAGGAGAAGATTGGGCTTGGTCCGATTGCTCGGGCTGATCCTGCCTACTTTGTTCTTCAGCTTTGATCCTGGCGATAATCTTTTGAGCCTGTTCGCCTTGAGAAATTAGTTGTCTCCAGGAACGACATTCCGCAACTCCTATTCTAGCTAGGATGTTGGTCTGCAGGTTGTGTCGACAGGTCTCCACTAAGGTAGACCGTGTCATACCTGTCGGGCATCGAAGAGCCATGTTTCGAAACCTTCTGACGAAGGCTTTGACGGACTCCCTCTTCTTCTGCTTAGTGGCGAGAAGGGTCTGGATGGAGACTTCTGTATCCTCTTCAAAGAATCTTGACAGGAAAAGTCTCTCTAGATCCGCCCACTTTTGGATACATCCGGCAGGCAGTTTCCTGAACCATTCAAAGGCAACTCCTTTGAGGGTGCCAATGAACAATCGAGCCAGTATGGCGTCGTTTGATATCATATTTCCAGTCTGTGACTTGAAATGATAGATATGTTGGTTCGGTGATCCCGTGCCGTCAAAAGTTTGTAGTGTCGGGACCTCGAATTTTGGAGGATAAGGGGCTGCATCCCATTCGACAGGATAGGGCCTGACAACTCCCTCATTTTGGAGCTCGCTTCTGTCAGCAATGGCATTAAGGCGGGCTTCCAATTCTTCCATTTTGGCAAATTGGAGATTCTGCTCGTTCTCAGTTTCTCTTCCTTCATCAGAGGAAGATTCCAGGTTGCGGGCTTCTTGGCCAGAAGCCGTGTCATCAACCACTTTTCCCTTCCCTTTGCTTATGTGAGGTCGGGATGAAGATGGTTTTCCTCTCCGGGAAGATTTTTGCCTAGGTGATGAATCTGTCTCCTGAGATTTGTCCTTGTCTGCGACGAGTTGAGTCAACAGGGCCAAGAGTTCATTGATGGCCTCCTGCTGAGATTTGAGCATGGCCTCCTGCTCATCAAGTCTCTTCGCGAGATCTTCATGATTTCCCGTCATATAAGCGTAGCTCTCATGTTCAACAAAAGAGCTTGATGATTGGGACTCTGCAATGGCTGAGTGTTCGTCATCGGCATTAGTTCCTCTGGATAAACTCCGATAATTGATAGGAGGAATGACACCTGTTCGAGTCCGAGTGTGTTGGTAGATTCCTTCAAACTCGATAGTGATTTCTCTGACGGTCGGTGAACGACTTGTTTCAGAGTCATCAGAACTAGGAACTGATGATCTGCCTCTGCCGATCATGTTGGAAGTAACTTCAAGGTATTCATCCTCTGAAGTTTTCTTCTTGTGTGAATGTCGTTGTTAGTTGAGCAAAACGACGTTCGTCGGTTGGTTGAATATCGACAGCAATTCCCGCAAGTCAGAGACTTGGGATGAACCTCTCACAGAGCGTGAGGGTAGAGATGGAACCCCCTGTCCGTTAAAGGATGGGACTGGCTCTTGGTAAAGATGAATTTTAAATCCATGTTGATCATTTTGAACACGACGAATCACATCGTGTTCCAAAGAAGGAACACGAGGGTCATGTTTAGCTTGATTAACGCAAGACCAAAGTCTGCGTTGTGTTGATGAAACGCACCTTTGGAGGTTGCGTTTTTGTTGGTTAACGCGGTTTGTAAGCCTGCGTTTTGTTGATGAAACGCACCTTTGGAGGTTGCGTTTTTGTTGGTTAACGCAGTTCGTAAGTCTGCGTTTTGGATCTTGAACACACTCCTGAGAGTTGCGTTCTACCAGATCAACGCAGTTTTGCGGTCTGCGTTTTGATGTTGAAACGCACCTCTGAAGGCTGCGTTTTATTTGGGAAACGCACTCCTGAGGGCTTCGTTTAGCTTGGCTTATGCAGAGCTCGTGTTGAGGCTCGCAAACGCGGAGTTCGCGTTGATTGGAGGATCGGCTTTTTGGGAATTGTGCCGAAGCTAAGTCTTCTCCTTTAGGGAGGGGACTGTATGAACAGTGCAACCCCCATGGGAGAAAGTCTTTAGATGAGTTGACCGCAACTGGAGCTTTAGTCTCCTCGGAAACTTTGTGGATCTTGCGCATAGCTTTGTGGCTAAGGGATCCAGAGGAGAGGGCCTCCTCAAACTTGGCTTGATCGAACTCGATGATCAGAGTTTCGACCGTTGTTCCAGCGAGGTTGACGTCAGATTGCACCACCACTTCTTCGTCATAGAAGCTAGTCCCCAGCAGAGTCGCCATCTTTTGTTTGGTGGAAATTTGCAGTAAAAAGACAATGAAAGAAAATTTGACTTATATTCTCTCAAAATCAATTACAATTTGGATTCCGGTTACAAAAGAGAGGAGAATGAATTTGACTCTCCCCTTTGTTTAATTCTGGGTTCTTCACGGCGGCGATGGAGTGCCTCCCTCGATTGATCGCGTCGAGTTTGCTCTCCGTTGACGATCCGAATGTCTTGATTCACTGGAACGTGGTCTTCTCCTCACGATTTGACGCTGTGGAGAACTTGCGTGGCAAGTCTTAACTCTAACCGAGTTTAGAAGAACTTGCACAGCAAGTATGAAAACTCTGACCGAGTTTAGAAGAACTTGCAAAGCAAGTTTTAAAACTCTGGACGAGTTGATAACTCAGATCGAGTTTGAAACTCTATGAAAGAGTTGATTTAAACCGAAAGTTCGGTTAATAAGCCAAGGCCGAATAATCTCAAAGGCTTCAATAAAAGCCTTCCAAAATGATTCAAGAGCTCCTTCAAGTCGCTGATCTCCAAAGCTCCTTGTTGCTGCAGAAAGTGGCAAGATGGCCGATCAGGAATCCCCAAAAAGTCAGCCCAAAAAGAGGATCCGAACTCAGTTGAGTTTCCCACTATTTATAGGGGATTTAGGGGTGTAACCGCCCCCTTAAATCTCTCCTTAATGAGGGTTTAATGGGGTGTAACTGCCCCCATGAATCTCTCCATGATAGGGTAGTGATCCCCTAAAATTTTGGGGAGAAAACGGTTCTGGGACCGTTCAAATCGTGCTTGAACAAGTCAAAATGCTGAAATCAGCGTTCTGGGCTCAAACTGTGCGTTTCTGGACCTGAAAACGCACAGCTGAGGCTGAAAACGCACAGCTGAGGCTGAAAACGCACAGTTGGTGCTGTTTTATAGATTAACTCTGCGTTTTAGGCTGAAAACGCAGAGTTGAGCCTGTTTAAAGGCTGAAAACGCACAGTTGGTGCTGTTTTAGAGATTAACTCTGCGTTTTGATATTATAACGCTGGTTTGACCTGTGCGTTTTGACTCTGTAATGCAGAGGCGAACCTTAGGCGGGTTTGGCGAGCTTCAGGCTAAGTCCAATGTTCTGATGAAGCCCAGTCTTGCAGACGGACTTCAGAACATAACTTGCTACGAAGAACAGGTCATAACTTTCAAACCGTATGTCGGAATTGGACGAATTATATATGAAAATCGGCTATCTCGACGAGACGGAGCCGACCAAACCAACCCCATAGGGTTCGGTTTGCTCTGTCAATTTTGTCAAATTCCTTACGGTTTGAGAGATATCTGTATTTTTAGTATGAAGAGACCGTTGATTTATAGTCTCTTTTGTTAGAGCGTCGCAAAGATCGTCACCTTGTAACTTTCGTCTTAGCTCCTTGAAAATATGAGAGTCGTCAGATTGTAACTCCCGATGTTGATCATGAAGGTTGTTGAATTGGGGCTTTCATTAGTTGTTGTGAAGGTCGTCAGATTATAACCTTCTACGTGAAAGTCCTCAAATTGTATTCTTCTGGAAGTCGTTAGATTGTAACTTCCATCATCGGTGTTTGATGGGGGATAAGCTATCTATTGTGATTTTTAGACAGCCTACAGTCAACCCATGCATGATGAGTCGACTCATGAATTTTATGAGTCGATCCATAAGTTGTTTTTAGCTTATAACGGCTAGGTTATGAGTCGACCCATGATTTTTATGAGTCGACCTATAAAGTGTCCGTTGCACAGTAACGGCTATTTTTCAGCTTTGTTTTCTTTTGGGTTTTTAGTCTTTTTCTTTGGTTTCTTGGGGTACTTATATATATCCCATACCCTCTAACTTCTAAGGTGAATTAATAAAGTTTGTTAATCAAGTTTAAAGAGTTTAACAACTGTTTAAAGTTTGTTTAAGGGTGTTTAAACCCTTGTTTTCAAGTTTTGTTTGTGAAGAAACTTTCACCAGAGCAAGTGGAGATCATCCTTTGGTGTTTGAGCATTCACTCTTCTCCCTCTCTCTTGTTATCTATAGAGAAGTTTTCTAAACTCAATTTCTAGCTTTGTATTTACATTGTTTGTTAATTATCATCTCTATAAGCTAAATTTTCATAATTGAGTTTAGTTCGATTTTCTTTTATTGAATCTCATTGTTACACACACCCACTTGAGTTTTTAGTATTTACATACATAGTATATTGGGCTTGTGAGAGATTTTAACATTGAGTTGTGCTTAATTGCGTTCTCATCTTGTTTAGAGAACATTCATTTGATTTGTGAGCCTAATTGTGAGTTGCACATTGTATTACACTTGGATACCGAGAGAAGTGGTTGGTGAGAGACGAGTTGGTTTCAAGAGGAGTGGGGTAAGTGGTAATGCCTAGAGAGTGGCTGTAATTCCTAACACTTGAGGGAGATATGGGCTAGAGACCAACACTTGAGGTGGTAGTTAGTGTAGTTACATTGTGAGATTGTGAACGTTGATCGGTGAGCGTTGAAAACCGATATTGTATGGTGTAAATGTTATTCGAGTGAGCGTAGAAAACCCGGTTATGATAGTGGATTTCTCCCCGAGAGTAGGTAGCGGAGACATAGGACTGAAGGTCCAAACTCCGTGATCATATTATGTGTTTGCATTGTTTATATTGCCCTATCATAATTGTATCTTTAGTTTAAAATGTTTACCTTTGTGTTATTTATATATCCTTGCATATATTTTGCCATATAGGATATATTTCTTTATTCATATTGCATATTCTTGCTCATAACATATTATATATCTATCTTGCAAGAATAATTTATTAATAAGTTTTAATTGGCATAAAATCAGATTAGATTAGCATAAGACCCTAATCACCCCCCTAGGGTCTAACATACACATAATATGTAAATTGTTATCATCAAAACTATATATTGGGGACATGATATAAAACCCCGTAAATTTAAATATTTTATGATAAATAATGATAAATATGTTATATGGTAAAAAATAATATATTTTGATGTTTGGATATGATAAGAATTGATTTGAGATCAATTCAATGTATATTTGTGAAAATATGAGTGCAAATGTACAAAACATGCACAAAGGCCAAAAGAGTAAAAATCTGAGAATAATGACCAGTTATGAGTTTTTATGTTTTACACACCGATGCAGTTAGAATTTGGAAAAGTGTAAAAGATCAAAATTATAGGTCTCTTCAACAGCTTTCCAACAAGTCTTAGATTACCTCATTCCGAGGTCGGATGAGAAAGTTATAACCAAAATACCAAATTTGTATTTTCCTAGTCAGACTAGGTTTCCTGGTTCGAGTCTAACATGTTTGTTTCGGGTTAGCCTCTATAAATACCTATATTGTTCACGAAAATTCTTTTCTTTTATCATATCTAAGAACCCTAACAGCACCAAACCCCAATAAATCCTATTTTGAATTCTTAGAGAAGATTGGAGGCTTTCAAGTTGGGTTTTTGTTGATTTTTTACTTTTGGCGTGGAGATATCATTCGACGTTGCTTCTAACAAGTTTTCCTATAACCCCAAGCGAGTATCATCTCTACTAATCCCCTCCCAGTTTTAAAAATATTTTTAAAGAGTTTTTAATGAGTTTTATAGAGCCTAATCAATTAATTTGTGTATGAAAATTGGATCTTTTGTATATATGTATAAAGACTAGGTCTTTTCATGTTAAAGAGATTAAGCACGAATTTACAGAAGTATTTTAAGATCTGAAAATAATTTAAAATAATGTTTATCTAAATTTAGATGTCTTATTCTTCGTTTTAAAGTTTCGTGTATGATTGAAGGTTTACATATGATTTCTTGTGCAAATAATCATGCTTGTTATGTTCTGCTGAAAATCTGCTACACATATATACTATTGAACTAGAAATTTGAAATAACAAATGAAATCAAAATTGAACCAAACTAATTCCAATTGAAAGATATATGAATCTAGTTTTCAAAACAGAAAACCATACCTAAAGATAGTTTTCCTAGAGAAAGATATGCTCAATTTACTGATGATATGTTCTGTAGAAAATCTGCTGCATCATAAAATGTTTGACTGGAAATTAGAAATATCATATGAACTCCAAACTGAACCAAATCAGTGTCAAATGATAGATATTTGAGTCTAGTTTCCAAAACAAAAAACTATTCTTAAAAAGAGTTTGTCCAGAGAAAGATATTCGCAATTTACTAATGATATGTTCTGCAAAAAACTGCAGATGTGCTGATTTGAAATAAATTATTATATACTTAAAGGTTTTTTGAGTTTCGCTCTTGTTTGTTATTTTTTGAGAGAGTTTCTCAATCTTGTACAGTTATATATATTGCTTAAGAGTTGTTTAACATCTGAGATGATGATGAACACCAGATATGGATATGCATACCGAGATATGTGCACGTACACTTAGATTATGTTGTGTTAACATACTTTTTGTTGCACGTTAAGCTGATGAATACATATGAAAGAGTATAGTTATTTCATGTATCCGGAAATAAGGAGATAAAACCTATTTGCCGCAGAACGATTGAGTAAGAGTATTACAAAAGTATCGTTAATTAATGTATCCGAAAATAGGGAGATAAAACCTATTTGTCGCAGAACGATTGAGTAAGAGTATTACAAAAGTATCGTTAATTCATGTATCCGAAAATAGGGAGATAAAACCTATTTGCCGCAGAACGATTGAGTAAGAGTATTACAATAGTATCGTTAATTCATGTATCCGAAACTAGGGAGATTAAACCTATTTGCCGTAGAACGATTGAGTAAGAGTATTACAATAGTATCGTTATTTCATGTATCTGGAAATAGGGAGATAAAACCTATTTACCGTAGAACGATTGAGTAAGAGTATTACAACAGTATCGTTATTATATGTATCCGGAATAAGAAAATAATAAACCCTATTGCCGCAGAGTGATTGAGTAACGAGCATTACAAAAGTATCGCTATAGTACAAGATGATGCACACATAGATAATTGATCAGTTGTAAGTTTTACTTCCATGATAGATTGCCCACGAGTAGGGTATTTCCTTTGAGATTTTGATGTACCCGTTATTGACGGCAGATATATTTGTTTTAGCTTAGTTGGTATCCAATTATATTAGAGCAGGTCACTCGGACGTAATTCGAGATGAGATGATTATTCTTTATGTTGAAGATTGGAGTATTTATCATTGATTATTTGTTTTTCATTCATAATGAGTTATATGAATGATTTGATATATGTATGTACTGACTCTATTTTCTTATATACTCCTACCCCTTCCCTTGGGGAGAGGTAGTGATGATCTCGCTAGCGCTTTGACGCTCGTTGTTTTTCTCCCCTTTCAGGCAGCGAGTCTGGCGCACGGAGAGTCGCAGGTTGATGGGACTTCTTAGTTGTCCATTTAGTTACTTATCATATTTTGTAGTTATTGCAGAACTCCACATGTAGTTGATAAATTTCAGAATCTAGATTGGTATTTGTTTCATAGAGTTGAGAGCGATTGTGAGACTTTGTTTATGTGACTCATTGTATTTGAGATTCAGTTCAGACTCAGAGATATGTCTATTTTATTCCTGTTGAGCTTATTATTGATTTTTCTTATGCTTCTTCTATGTATATCCAGTGTTGTCCTATTTCTATCTTTTACATGTCTGTACCTTCACCTATTTATTGTTTCCACTAGAGAGATAATGATTATGATGATGAAACTTGTCATAGCATGGTGGTTGGTGCTTGGCAGGTTTGACAATCCGGGTTTCACCTGGGACTACAGCCTTGTGTGAACCCTGGGCGTCACAGTTGGTATCAGAGCTCTAGTTTCAGCATCCTTAGGGTCGTTCCTGTGTCAAATTGTGGAGCTAGGATAGAATTTCCTAGGATTCACGTATAGAGTCCGTTAGGAATTCCTAGATTGAGTGAGGACGATATGTGCGTATATCTCAAGATTTCAAAATTTTTTTATGACAATTATTTTATGTTGATTTAAAGTATTTGCGTTAATACTATATGTTATGAATACGTATTATGATACGTTATATATATGTATATATGTATGCGATCTCACTTACTGTGATCATAAGCTCTCCTCTCGATATTATGAATGTTAGGACGAGAACACGGTCGAGATAAAACTCATACCCAGAGAGCTGGGCAAGCAGAGTCCGAGCCGCAGCAGGCTCCACAGTATTTTATCGACTTTATGGCACCGTTTGCAGAAACAGCGACTAGCAACACTCAAGGAGGGAGTAGCGAGCCACATTACATTTTTTGGAGTTCCACCACCCGTTGTACTAATTGTGCCAATTGAAGAGGTAATATTAATGATTATATTATCACAACCATTTGTTGATAGAGATACAGAGCAGGAGGCTTGGCTCTGTAAGAATAAGAAAGATGTAGGACACTGAGAACACCATAGTGCAGGGCACATTGGATTCATATGCAGCTTATAAATAAAAAGGAATATGTGAAAATTCCTTAACGTAGACTCTATACCAAACCAGAGGTTAAATATATTCAGCACAAAGGATATCACCGGAGAATAGCAGCAAAGGATAGATATGATTTTAGATTTTCATCGAGACAGTGAATATCACTTATTTAGGAAAATTTTGTTTACTTTTTCGACAAGCAGTTAGAGCTAGTTTGCTTAAAACAGTGAGATATGCCTATAGTTAATTATGAAATCAAGACTAGCATGATGGCAATTTCAAGGGCAAGAGGCCTATTATGGGATCTAGAGGACCCCAACAGCGGGGTAAGGATTTTTACTATCAGCAATAAAGACATTACAAGAAGATAGCAAACATGATTTGATAACACCGCAGCAGCGCATGATTCGGAACACATGATACAATTATAACAAGATCAGACATAGAGCAAAGAATTATCGCAGTACACCAGCAAGAGACTAGTATGATAGAGATCAGGGTCAATAATCTTAGGGTAGCAGTTACGGCCATCATCGGAGGATAGATGTGCTACCGGTTATTCCGAGGATTTAGGGGCCTATAGTTCAGAATTACGCTATTTAGAGTATTCATCAGTGTCAGATGGACCCATGTGTTTCACCGCCAGCAGCGTAGCCGGCGTCAGCCACCAGCAGAGTTTATGTAGTCGCGCCACGTGATCATAGTGCGAGCAGAGTTTTCGTAGTAAATTCTTATCCAGCTCGAATCTTGTTGATTTAGAAGCTTCGCATTTTTTTATCTATCATGATGTCATGATTAGACATCAGCTTGTAGCGTAGCGTTTCGGCGTTCCATTATCAGTTTCTACTCCTTTAGGGGAGGTGTCCCTATTAGAGAGTATATGTAGGAGATGTGTCATCAGTATAGATGAGTTTGAGTTCTTATTTGTCATGGTCGTGTTGTGGATGTCGAATTTCAACGTCATTCTTGGTATGGAATGGTTATCATTATAAAATGTCAGTATCGGCTGTTTTGCTAAAATAGTACGCTTGTGAACATTCGTTAGGATTGTATAAATAGTAGCAACCTCATAGGGTAACCAGAATGCGGAGTCATTTCTGGCATACGTCGAAGAGGTTATAATACGGGATCAGGGTGCAGTTTTGAGCGAGACCGGAGTTGTCTCAGTATATCAGGATGTCTTTCAGGACATACCTATGTTTTCTTCAGTGAGAGAGTTTGTTTCCCTGCATCGAGTTGCAGCAGGCACCGTACCAATTTTTCGAGCATCCTATCATATCTTATAGCACCCGCTGAGAGGAGGGAGCTACAGACTCAGGTAGATGAGTTGCTAACTCAGGGTTTTATTTGTTGGAGTCATTTTCATGGGAGCACGGGTCTTCTTCGTAGGGAAGAAGGACTATAGCATGCGATTGTATATCGATTATCGTGAGTTGAACAAGGTCACTTCCCGGATCATGGATCCACTGTCGAGGATTTATGACTTGTTCGACTAGCTGCAGGGAGCGCAGCATTTCTTGAAGATTGATCTTCATTCTAGTTATTTTCAGTTGCGATTGCTGTAAATGGATATTCCTAAAACCGCCTTTTCTGACTCGATATGAGTCTTTTGAGTTCTTGTCATGCCATTTGGGCTGATCAATGCACCCGCGGTATTCATGGATTTGATGAACCGGGTTTTTCGTCCATGTTAGGACCAGTTCGTAGTCATTTTATTGATGACATCTTTATCTTTTCGAGATCAGAGTCAAAGCGCGAGCGGCATCCTCTATTGGCATTGCGGGGATAGCGGACAATCGAGATTAGAGGCATCAGTGATATGCTGAGTTTAGCAAATACGAGTTTTGGCTATAAGAGATTAGATTTTTAGGGCACGTCATCAGCAGGTGGGGCATAACAGTGGATCCAGCCATTGTTGAGGCTGTACTTGATTGGGAGCCACTAAGAACTATTACAGGGGTTCGTAGTTTTAGAATGGTATGAGAGAAAGTTCATTCAGGACTTTTTGAAGATTGTGATACTACTTACACACCTTACAAAGAAGGGTGTATAGTTTGCTTTGGGCACGGGGTGCCAGGAAGCCTTTAAGACTATTAAGGCTAGATAGACTATAATAACAATTTTGACTGTTCTAAATAGTGATACGACATTTGTCATTTATGTGGACATATCATTAGCATGACTATGAGGTGTTTTGATGCAGACCCGGAGGGTATGGCTTATTTCGCGACAGTTTAGGCGCATCGTAACAGATATACAGTACATCCATGCACAAGGAAAATGTACAAGGATCTGAAGAGGCGTTTTTGGTGGAGTGGTATGCGCAGAGGGATTGCAGATTATGTGGCTAAGTGTTATACCTGCCAACAAATTGAGGTAGAACATCAGAGACATGCAGGAACCCTATAGCTTTAACCCATTCCCGAGTGGAAGTGGGCAGATATTTCCATGGATTTCATAGTGGGGTTGCCTAAGTCAAAGAAAAGAAATGATTCTATTTGGGTTGTAGTGGACAGATTGACTAAGTCTACACATTTCTTACCAGTGAGGACGACTTATACGGCATATATGTATGCGAGGATCTTTGTTCGGGAGATTGTTAGATTACATAGAGTTTCGGAGATGATTGTATCAGATCGGGGCTCAGGCTTCACATCTTATTTTTGGAGGAGATTCCAGGATGCTTTTGACAGTCAGTTGTTATTTAGCAGCGTTTTTCACCCCCAGACAGATGGTCAGACCGAGAGGGTGAATCAGATCTTAGAGGACATGCTGAGAGCATGCATTATAGATTTTCAGGGTAGATGGGAGGATCACATCCCACTGATTGAATTTGCATATAATAATAGTTATCAAGGTACCATCAGGATGGCACCGTATGAAGCTTTGTAGGGGGGACCTTGCAGATCACCTATATGTTGGGCAGAGCCAGAGGATAGTTTATTGATTGGTCCAGAGTTAGTTAGACAGACCACAGAGAAGGTGGCATTGATTCGAGAGCCCATTCTTACGACGCAGAGTCGGCAAAAGAGCTATGCAGATCAGAGGAGACGACCTTTAGAGTTCTAGGTCGGAGACTCGGTTATGTTGAAAGTATCACCGATGAAGGGCGTTCAGCGATTCGGTAGACGGGAGAAGCTTGCCCCGAGATATGTTAGTCCTTTCAGGATCATCGAGCGCATTGGAGCTGTTTCTTACAGGTTAGATCTTCCAGCATCGATGTCGAGTGTACACGATATCTTTCATGTTTCGATGCTTAAGAAGCATCTGCGAGATGATGAGCAACAGAGAGTGATTGATTCACCATAGATTAAGATTCAGGATGACTTGACTACCGTAGAGATTTCGGTATGCATACTTGCTAGAGAAAATAAAAAGCTTAGGAATAAAGTCATTCCATTAGTGAAAGTTCAGTGGAACCGACAAGGAGGTGAAGAGATTTTTTGGGAACGCGAGGAGGATGTTCATCGCGACTACCCGCACCTGTTTGGACATGTATGATGTTGATAAATTCTTATGCTTATATGCTTTGATAGCAGTCTTTATCTATGTTGTTTAGTCACGTTTATATTTATCTTTAACACTAGAATGGAGATATTGCCACCTGATCCTTAATCATTTGAAACATATGGTATATACATGAGGGTTTCCTTGTTTGGATTATTTCGCTCGACGTACCAATTTTGTTTAATTAGGGATTTAGGGGAGAATGTTTGCATTCTTGGTTGTTAACTTTAAATATCATTGTGCTAATACTATGAGATGGATGCAGAAAGAATTCTTAATATGAATGACACCTTCTTATTGTGTTTTCCTAGTTTTTAAGCTTTAAGATGCGATTGTGGAATTTCGGGGACGAAATTCTTTTTAGGGGGAAGAATATAAAACCCCGTAAATTTAAATATTTTATGATAAATAATGATAAATATGTTATATGGTGAAAAATAATATATTTTGATGTTTGGATATGATAAGAATTTATTTGAGATCAATTCAATGTATATTTGTGAAAATATAAGTACAAATGCACAAAACATACACAAAGGCCAAAAGAGTAAAAATCTGAGAATAATGACCAGTTATGAGTTTTTATGTTTTTCACACCGATGTATTTAGAATTTGGAAAAGTGTAAAAGATCAAAATTATAGGTCTCTTCAACAGCTTTCCAAAAAGTCTTAGATCAACTCATTCTGAGGTTGGATGAGAAAGTTATAACCAAAATACCGAATGGGTATTTTCCTAGTCAGACTAGGTTTCCTGGTTCGGGTCTAATAGGTTTGTTTCGGGTTTGCCTCTATAAATACCTATATTGTTCATGAAAATTCCTTTCTTTTATCATATCTAAGAACACTAACAACCACCAAACCCTAATACACCCTATTTTGAATTCTTGGAGAAGATTGGAGGCTTTCAAGTTGGGTTTTTGTTGATTTTTGACTTTTGGAGTGGATATCTCCTTCGATGTTGCTTCTAACAAGTTTTCCTACAACCCAAGGTGAGTATCATCTCTACTAATCCCCCTCCTAGTTTTTAAAATATTTTTAAAGAGTTTTTAATGAGTTTTATAGAGCCTAATCAATTAATTTGTGTATAAAAATTGGATCTTTTGTATATATGTATAAAGACTAGGTCTTTTCATGTTAAAGAGATTAAGCACGAATTTACAGAAGTATTTTAAGATCTGAAAATAATTTAAAATAATTTTTATCTGAATTTAGATGTCTTATTCTTCGTTTTAAAGTTTTGTGCATGATTGAAGGTTTACATATGATTTCTTGTGCAAATAATCATGTTTGTTATGTTCTGCTGAAAATCTGCTGCACATATATACTATTGAACTAGAAATTTGAAATAACAAATGAAATCCAAATTGAACCAAACTAATTCCAATTGAAAGATATGTGAACCTAGTTTTCAAAACAGAAAACCATACCTAAAGATAGTTTTCCTAGAGAAAGATATGCTCAATTTACTGATGATATATTCTATAGAAAATCTGCTGCACCTATAAAATGTTTGACTGGAAATTAGAAATATCATATGAACTCCAAACTGAACTAAATCAGTGTCAAATAATAGCTATGTGAGTCTAGTTTCCAAAACAAAAAACTATTCTTAAAAAGAGTTTGTCTATAGAAAGATATTTTCAATGTACTAATGATATGTTCTGTAGAAAACTGCAGATGGCTGATTTGAAATAAATTATTATATTACTTAAAGGTTTCTTGAGTTTCGCTCTTGTTTGTTATTTTTTGAGAGAGTTTCTCGATCTTGTACTATTATATATAATGCTTAAGAGTTGTTTAACATCTGGGATGATGATGAATACCAGATATGGACACGCATACCGAGATATGTGCACGTACACTTAGATTATGTTGTGTTAACATACTTTTTGTTGCACGTTAAGCTGATGAATACATATGAAAGAGTATAGTTATTTCATGTATCCGGAAATAAGGAGATAAAACCTATTTGCCTCAGAACGATTGAGTAAGAGTATTACAAAAGTATCGTTAATTAATGTATCCGGAAATAGGGAGATAAAACCTATTTGCCGCAGAACGATT
>BQKN01063891.1:40767-53583 GCA_022839385.1 Asparagus kiusianus
ATTGAGTAAGAGTATTACAATAGTATCGTTAATTCATGTATCCGAAAATAGAGAGATAAAACCTATTTGCCGCAGAACGATTGAGTAAGAGTATTATAATAGTATCGTTATTTCATGTATCCGGAAATAGGGAGATAAAACCTATTTACCGTAGAACGATTGATTAAGAGTATTACAACAGTATCGTTATTATATGTATCCGGAATAGGAAAATAATAAACCTTATTGCCGCAGAGCGATTGAGTAACGAGCATTACAAAAATATCGCTATAGTACAAGATGATGCACACATAGATAATTGATCAGTTGTAAGTTTTACTTCCATGATAGATTGCCCGTGAGTAGGGTATTTCCTTTGAGATTTTGATGTACCCGTTATGGACGGCAGATATATTTTTTTTAGCTTAGTTGGTATCCTCTTATATTAGAGCAGGTCACTCAGACGTAATTCGAGATGAGATGATTATTCTTTATGTTGAAGATTGGAGTATTTATCATTGATTATTTGTTTTTCATTCATAAAGAGTTATATGAATGATTTGATATATGTATGTACTGACTCTATTTTCTTATATACTCCTACCCCTTCCCCTGGGGAGAGGTAGTGATGATCTCGCTAGCGCTTTGACGCTCGTTATTTTTCTCCCCTTTCAGGCAGCGAGTCTGATACACGGAGAGTCGTAGGTTGATGGGACTTCTTAGTTGTCCATTTAGTTACTTATCATATTTTGTAGTTATTGCAGAACTCCACATGTAGTTGATAAATTTCAGAATCTAGATTGGTATTTGTTTCATAGAGTTGAGAGCGATTGTGAGACTTTGTTTATGTGACTCATTGTATTTGAGATTTAGTTTAGACTCAGAGATATGTCTATTTTATTCCAGTTGAGCTCATTATTGATTTTTCTTATGCTTCTTCTGTGTATATCCAGTGTTGTCCTATTTCTATCTTTTACCTGTCTGTACCTTTACCTATTTATTGTTTCCACTAGAGAGATAGTGATTGTGATGGTGAAACTTGTCATAGCATGGTGATTGGTGCTTGCCAGGTTTGACAATCCGCGTTTCACCTGGGACTGCAGCCTTGTGTGAACCCTGGGGCGTCACACTAACATTCTCCCCCTTTTTGCCGATGACAAATAATTTATGCACATGTAAGTATATCACAAAAATAATTAAACACTTATGAATATTATATACTTACTCCCACTGAATTAGAGCAAATTAGAATCTCTTAAAATCATATATATCATAATATAGCATAATATATTAATATTTCTGAGATCATTCTCCCCCTTTGTCATTAACAAAAAAAACTAAACATTAATTCTAAACATGCAAATATTTCACCATCATGAGCTAAGACTTCAAATAACTCATCCAAATTGTGAACGTAATCCATACTCCACCCATCCAAATAGGTAGACAAAGCCTTGTCATAAAGACCAATAGTTCGATAACTTACATCATTACAATCTGTTGTTAAGAATATTTAGCTCATGAACACAACATATAAGTACTTTCGCTAATTAAACGCAACATACTAAGCATAATAACATTAAACAAACATAGTATCAACATGAAACACACATAGTATGGAAGGACAAGTTCAAAAGCAAATTAGTACATAAGTCTTACACAAACTAAGCAACTAACGACATAGTTTTTGACATAAATAGAACTAGTACATAGTGATATGATGAAATGCATGCTTCTAAAATGAAGGGCCCGGAGGAGGTGGAGGTTCTTGAAAATATGAATCAAACTTGATATTTAATTCTTGTAGCATCTTCTTTATGTCATCCTAATTGCTCAAGTCTCTAAATCAAGTATATGAGCAGACAGTGTGTTGTATTGAGCATCCAAGAAGCAAGAAGGTTAAACTTGTGGAGGTGGTGTTTGGCTTGTGGAAGGGGTTGCTTAATGTGAAGATTGAGGAATATCTTCTTGAGGAGGGTGTGGTTCTTCTTGTGGGTTAGGTTCATGAAGTTCAAAATTTGTCAACTTCATTCTAGTTAGGGCATTGGAGTCAAAGAATTCAACCGAACGAACCACATAATTCTCAGATTCAAGCTCAACATGAAATCCTCTTGGTATAACTAAAAGATTGTCATAATAAACTTTAGCCCAGTTGACTTGGATATTTCCCATTATAGCATATATAGCTTTAGCTAAATCTTGAGAGAGAAAATGAAAACTCCCGGTTTTTGGAAGCATATTATACGGTAGGATTCATGCAATAAAACGAGGAATTAGTCTAAGTTTGTTAGAATGATTCAAGGGTTTTCCTTGACCGGGAGAAAGATGGGATTTGAAAGCAAGTCTTGATCCGTCATTTTAATACTACTAAGAGATACACCTTTGTAAGGGATATTGAGTATTTTTCCAAGTGATTTAGGTGTTAATTCAATCTCAATCCCCTTGACAAGTGTAGATAATTTTTTAGTACCCCTAATTGTTTAAATACAAGCTATACTAATGTAAAAGAGTTGAACTAAGAACGGATAACAAGGTTTTTTTCCAATGAAAATAACTCTAGCAAACCAACATTCTCAAAGTATGAACTGAAGTTGTATGGTATGAAATCATCAATTTTTACAAGACGTCCCGAAAGAACTTCAAAGATGAGATTTTTTAAATTCTTCAAGAAAATTAGGAATTTTCAAGTAGACAATGATTTCATCATCAATGTTGGGATGAGTTTGTTTAGCTTTCTTAGATCTAGACATGATAACTCGAAAGAACTTGAAAAGATCAAGTTGAATGAACTTACCCAAAGAGTAGACTGCCCTAGAGATGGAATAGTCGACTAATAGTCAGTGTAGTCGACTATAAGAACTGAAAACCTCAAAAAAATAAAGAACTTGGGAGAGATTTGGAAGAAAAATGAAGGAGAGAGGATGTCCTAACCTTTGGTTCGAAGGTCCTGAAGAAGGGAGAGGAGGGATGTTGGTTTTTGGGAGAGTGAAATAGTGGGGGATGAAGGAGTTTGGGTAGTTGTTTTAACTAAAAAATAAAAGGTTAAGATTAGATCATGAAATCAAATGTACGGTCAAGATTAAATCTAAAGGAATGTGATATAGGGCTAGGATTGATCAAGATAAAAATGAATGGATGAGATACATCTAACTTAAGTTAAATGTGTATGAGTTTTGGGTTTGGTAGGTAAATGATCCAATAAGAACAAAATTGTGTATATGTGAAAAAGTCTGTGCATGTAGTCGACTATAAGTCCTATTAATTGACTACTCAGTAGTTGACAGAAATCTGTGAACTCATTTTCACTTCAGATTAGTCGACTACTATGCCAATTAGTTGACTAATCTATAATCAACAGAATGTCTTATATCTAATGCATGGACATATAGTCGACAACTAACCAAATTAGTTAACTACTAATGCTGTGTATGCATATGTTATGATTTTAAAAACTAATTTAAATCTACCATTGAACAAATACCTAATTCACTTCTTAAATTAACAAAAAATTCTTTTTTAATAGTTTTGTTAGAATATTTACAATTTGTTATTCAGTTGATATAAAATCTAAAAAAATATCACCCTTAAGCACATGATCACGTAAGAAATGATGTCTAATATCAATGTATCTTTTACATGAATGTTGAATGAGATTTTTGGATAAATTAATAGCACTAGAATTATCACACATTATGGAGGATGTGGGACAAACTATATCATAGTTAGTTAATATTTGTTTCATCCATAGAACTTGAGCACATGCAAAACTAGCAGCAATGTATTCTGCTTTAGTTATTGACAATGATACTGAATTTTACTTTTTATTGAACCAAGATACAAGTGAATGTCCCAAAAAGTGACACGTGCCACTTGTACTTTTCCTATCAGATTTGCATCCAGCAAAATCAGCATCACTATATGATATTAAATTAAATATGATATTCTTTGGATAAAATAAACCAAAATCTGTAGTATCTTTAAGATATCTAAAATTTTTTTTACTGATTTAAAATGTGACTCTTTAGGGTTAGATTTATATCTAGCACACAAACAAACGTTAAACATAATATCGGGTCTACTAGCAGTAAGGTAAAGAAGTGATCCAATCATACATTGATAAAACTTTTGATCAACATTCTTACCATTCTCATCCTTGTTAAGAGATGTAATAGAACTCATTAGAGTTCGTTTGCTTGTAGTATTGTCCATCCCAAAGCGTTTGAGTAATTCTTTTGCATATTTTGCCTTGGTTGATGAAAGTTTCTTCCTTCAATTGTTTGATTTGAAGTCTAAGAAAGAAGTTGAGTTCACCCATGTGGCTCATTTTAAATTCATCTACTAACAAAGATCATTGTTAGTAGATCCAAATATTATATCATCTACATATATTTGAATTAACAATATGTTTTTATTTATTTTTTTAATAAATAGTGTAGAATCAACCTTCCCAATTTCAAATCTGGAAGTTAAAAGAAAGTTCTTTAGTCTATCATACCAATCACGAGGTGCTTGTTTAAGATCATAAAAAGCTTTCTTAAGTTTGAAAACATGATTTGGAAAACTTTCATGCTCAAATCCAGGTGGTTGTTCTATAAAAACTTCTTCTTTAATAAATCCATTGAAAACTGTACTTTTAACATCCATTTGAAATAGTTTAAAATTCATAAAATATGCAAATTCAAGAAAAATTCTAATAGATTCCAAACAAGCAACTGGTACATATGTTTCATCATAATTAGTACTTTCTTCTTGGTTATAACCATGTGCAACCAATCTGGCTTTGTTTCTAATTCTAATAACTTGACCAGATTCATCTAATTTATTTTGAAATACCCATTTGGTTCCTATAATGGATTTATCTTAAGGTCTAGGCATAAGATCCCAAATGTTATTTCTTGTAAATTGGTTGAGTTCCTCTTGCATAACTATAATCCAAAAATCATCTTTACATGCTTCTTTAATATTTTTAGGTTCTATTGTAGAAACAAAAGCAACATGTGTAAATAAATTTAATTGAGATCTAGTTTGAATACCACAAGAAATATCATTAATGATTAATTCACGTGGGTGATTTCTAACATCTACATAAGCTTTTTGTAAAACATTAGTATCATTAGAATCATCAACAATAGGAGATGGATGATTAACAAAATCATCATCATCATGATTATTAGTATTTATATAAGATTCATCAAAAAAGCATGAAAGGATTCTTTTATTGTAGAAGTCTTTTTGTTAAAAATTATATAAGCTTTACTGTGCATAGAATAACCAACAGAAATACCTTCATCGGATTTAGAATCAAACTTACCTAAATTTTCTTTTTTATTTAATATATAACATTTACATCCAAAAACTTTAAAATATGAAACTTTAGGAATGCGATTGTAAAATAATTCAAAACTTGTTTTATTTAAAATAGGTCTTAATAAAATTCTATTTTGAACATAGCATGCAGTGTTAATAACTTCTGCCCAAAAATACTTATGATGTTTAGAATCACACAACATTATTCTAGCATATTCTTGTAGTGTTCTATTCTTTCTTTCAACAACTCCATTTTGTTGTGGAGTGTAAGGAAATAAAAATTCATATGAAATACCATTTTTATTACAAAAATCAAAAAATAATTCATTTTGAAACTCATTACCATAATCACTTCTAATAATGACAATGGTAACAGATTTTTTATTTTGAATCTTTTTACAAAATACAAAAAATTCGTCAAAAGCATCATTCTTATGCTTTAAACACATATCCCATGTAAATCTAGAGTAATCATCAACAATTACCAATACATATCTACTTCCATTTAAAGATGCAATTCTAGAAGGACCAAATAAATCCATATGTAATAGTTCTAATGGTCTATTTGTAGAAACAACACCTTTATATTTAAAAGTTGATTGCATTTTTCCTTATTGACATGCATCACAAAAATAATTTTCTTATTTATAATTTTAGGCAAACTATTTACTAAATTATGTATAGAAATATGTGATATATTTTTCATATTAACATGTCCACGTCTTCTATGCCATAATAATGAATCATGAATTGATGCAACTAAACAATGACCATTAGAATACAAATTCATGGATAAAGCATATATATCTTTCTTTCTACTTTCTTTAAATAAAATATTGGTTAAATTATTATCATAGATAAGGCATGAATCTTTTTCAAAAATAATTTTAAAATTCTTATCACAAAGTTGACTAATACTTAGAAGATTGTATTTTAAACCATCTACTAATAAAATATTATCAATTAAAAGTTTGTCAATGTTACCTATTGTCCCAACACCAATTACTTGACCTTTATTCTTATCTCCAAAAGTAACGGTTCCTCCCTTTTTGTATTGAACTGAAGACAACAATTGAGTATATTCCTGTCATGTACTTAGAACATCCACTATCTAGTATCCACTTTTCTTTTTGAGGTACCTAAAATATAGACATGTAAGTATTGATACCCTTTTATGTTGGGTCCATTGGATTAGTCTTTAGGAGTCCAAATCCACTTGGAATTTAGTTTCCCCTTGTTAAAATAAATATAATTTGGGGAATTGTATATGTTTTTTCTTAAAATCTAAAATATAAATATTTCTTTCATACAAACTAGTATTTTTAGGCACCCAAATAAACATAGATAAATCATGAGTATTCTTTGATAAAGGTGCATAAATTTTACTAACATTTTTAGTCAAAGAAGATGATGTACGATGTGTTCTAGTAACATAATCATTCTTTTTATAAACATAATCTAAACCAAAATTTTGATTAGAAGACTTTTGAAAAGATAATAGATCAGCCAATTCTTCTTTTTCTTTGTTGAACTTATTTATATTTAAAAATAACTCTTCATGTTTGAGTTTAAGTGAAGCCATATTTTTATCTAAATCTGAAATTCTATTTTTCATAATATTACATTCAGATTTAAGATATATATTATTTTTAGTTAATAATTTATATTCAAAAAATAACTTATTATTTAATTCCTTCAATTCTTCAACTTGTGTAGAGTTTGAAGAAACTAATTCTAAATTTAATCTTTCATTTTTATTTTTTAAAATCTTATAATTAGCATTTAAATCCTTAAATTTAATAAAAAGTTCATTAAAAGCTTCTAATAATTCTTCATTGTCTATGGATTTAATTACTTCGTTTTATTGTACCATGAAGTACACGTATGCAAATTCTTCTTTTTTTTCTTCTTCGTCATCGGATGATGAATTATCGCTATCATCCTAAGTCACTGACATAGCCTTCTTCTTCTTCTTCTTCTTCTTGAAGTTATTAAAGTTGTTGGAATTGGTGGACTTTGACTTTGACTTAAGAAGCGGGCAATCCTTCTTTATATGTCATGGTGTATTGCAATTGAAATACAAAGAAGAATAATTAATATTCTTAAATTTGTTTGATTTATACATACCTTTCTTTAGAAATTGTTTGAATTTCTTTATTATCAATGCAATATCCTCATCATATTATCCAGATTCTTCAGTGTCAAAGGAAGCATTGAAAGCAAGTATCTTCTTGTTCTTTGGTTCGTCATCCTTCTTTCTATTTTCAAGTTGAACTTCATATGCCCTAAGATTTTCGATAAGGTCCTCTACGGTGAGGGTTGAGAGATCGTTGGCCTCTTCAATTGCCGTAGTCTTCTTCTCCCATTCTAGAGTGAGTGCTCTTAGGATTTTACTCACCATTTTAACTCGAGTGTAAACTTTGTCAAGTGCAATTAAGGAGTTCGTAATATCTGTAAATCTTGTGAACATCTCCGTTATGGTCTCATTGTCCTTCATCTTGAATAGTTCAAACCTATGAACAATAACATAAATTTTTGATTCTTTAACTTTGTTAGTTCCTTCATGTGTTGCCTCAAGAGTGTACCAAATTTTATTTGTTGATGTAGAGGTAGACACTCGATTGAATTCGTTTTTATCCAAGGCACAAAACAGTGCATTCATTGCCCTTGAGTCTAGATTCACATTTGTTCTTTGAACAACTATCTATTCAGTGTGTGGAGTAGTTGGATTTGTAAATTCAGTCTATACAATGTTCCAAAGGTCATAGCCAAGTGATTGAAGGGATATCTTCATCCAGCATTTCCAATAATTGTAATTTGTTCTATCAAACAGTGGTGGTCGCTGTGTGGAATGTCCCTCTTTGAATTATGATATATTTATTGTTGATATCTTTCACCATGCTCTGATACCAAGTGTAGGATCTGCGGAAGTACACACTAAACACTAGGGGGTGAATAGTGTTTATTTAAATTTTTTGCAAAGAGGATTATAAATTGCAAGAAAAATAACAACAATCATAGAAAATAATAATCACAAACACTAGCTTTTATACTGGTTCGACCACTCTGGATGTACATCCAGTCCCCAAACAAATACCACTTAAGATTTCCACTATGATTTTGAACCAATTACAAAATTAAAACCAAACCTGACCAATTTGCAAGTCCCTGTAAATTACAAACAATCTCTTAACCAAGAGATCTTCTCTCACACCCGAGAGAAAGCTTCTTTGAAGAAAGAATATAAATTCTTATAAGCCTTGAATGTGTAGTAAAGTGCAGCAGTGGCTTAGGAACTCTTTTAATCTCTGAATATTATCTAAACAGTTTGTATGTATGCCAAAGATCAATATCTATTTCAGAAACTATCTTTTATAGAAATTTCGACTGAAATTCTGAAAACAAGAGAGTGAATTTGTACAAAAATTGAATCTTATGGGTATGAACATTGGTGACAAATTCTGAACTTTAATACCTATTTATAGCCTTCTAAAAGACATAAATTTAAACTCAATTAACGTCCAAAATGGCTATAAAACAATCACTAATTAAAATTTTGAAAAATTGGAAAATTGTATCTATAGTCAACTATAAGGATTAGTAGTCGACTACACCGAGTCTAAACAGACTCTGTGAAGTCAGAAAAAATGCTAAGTAGTCGACTACTTTTATCAATGGTCAATTACAGTATAATTTTCGCAGATTCTAGAATTCTGTCTAAGTCTTTAACAGTCGACTACAATGTGCATTAGTCGACTACACTATAAAAACACAGATTCTGAAATTCTGTCTAAGGCTTAATTAGTTGACTACAATGTGTATTAGTCGACTACACTGTAAAATCACAGAATCTGGAGTTTTGACCAAGGCTTGAGTAGTCGACTATTATTGTTATTGGTCGACTACTAAGGGGTAAATATGAAATATATGAAGTATTTTAAGACTCATTCTTTATCTATAAACTCTAATGGTTAACATAGGGGATTTCTATAGTTAACCACACACTAAGCATGTGTTAGTGTATTCTAATACTATGTATGTGTATGTGTTGTGAGTAATCAAGGCTTGTACATAAGATCTAAACAAAGAAAATGTAAAAATTATATTTTAACATTTACGCATATATTCTTCTTTGCTTCATGTTGCATTGAACTCATCCTGCACTTTGTTCACATATCTTGAGCATATTTGATGTTGATATCTGCATTGATATGTTAGTGCATATATAATACACATAGTATATAAATTGTTATCATCAAAACAATATACTGGGGACATGATATCCAACAATAGAAAAGCTTGAGCAAAGTATTCCTATTATTCTATGCAAGCTTAAACGGATTTTCTCTCCAGCGTTCTTCAATGTCATGGTACATTTGATAGTCCATTTAGTGAAAGAGGCTAAACTCGCAGGACCGGTTGTACCCTGTTGAGTGGTATGGTAAAATGAATTATATCCATGTTATTTTGTATTTATTCTATAATTATAATTTTTAATTTCCATGTAGGTATTTACTTACACTAAAGAACTATGTACTAAATAGAAGCCGCCTAGAAGGTTCAATTGCTGAGGGGTACTTGATGGAGGAGGCCACAATATTTTGTGCATGTTACCTTGATGATATGGAGTCAAAACTTAATCGACCAATGCAACTTCAAGAAGTTCCCCTTGGTATAGGAAAGAGTAAAAAACTATTGGTCTCAGAATTGTACCAAGCATATCACTTTATACTTGACAATGTGGAATCAGTACACCCATGTCAAGAGTATGTTTTGTGGATCCGTTTTATAGTTTCATTAATATTTTTTATTTTAATATTATATTGGTAATCTAGGTTATATGATAAACTCGTAAAACAAAGACATTCTCATTGGGATAACCACCAAGTTCAAGTTGAGGGACATAGAAATTTTGTTGACTGGTTTAGATCTCATGTAAGCTTTAAAAATTACTTTACTTAAACTTTATAATTTTTCATAATAGTAATTTCTAATGCATTTATTACTTTGTCATAGATTAATACATTAAAGAGATAAAATGTTCATTTAGATGAGGAAGTGATCAATCTCGCTTTTGGTCCTCTACCCAATGTTACATGTTATCCAGCATTTGGTATCAATGGGTATAAATTCGAAACCAAAGCCGTTGACGCTACAAGAACAACACAAAATAGCGGTGTTGTGACTATAGGTGATGAGAATGCATTATTTTATATGGTAATTGATAAAATATTAGCTATATAGGTACCAAAAATAAAACCTATTGCTTTATTTAAATGTACTTAGTATGATTATAGAGAAGGATCGGGATGGAAGAAGGATGATTACAATCTTATATCCATTAATACAACTCGGAATAGCTACATAGATGAGCCATTCATCTATCCATTACAAGTAAGACAAATGTATTAATTACTCAAATGATCCTAAAAATCCAAACTAGTGTGTTGTGTATCATTGAAAGCCAAGAGATATTTATGAAGTTCCTAAAGATGGGAAACATACAGAAGAGGAAATTGAAAATGAAGATGTTAATTTTGTACAGAGCATCGATCCATGCATCCCTTCAGAAGGCATTACAATTGATGTTGGTAATATTCAGTGGGGTAGAGAAGATATGTGATTTGGCACTTGTAAGTCAAAAAGATCTCGAGGGAGCTAGAAGTTTTCTTGGGAAGAATAAAAAGAAATCTCAGGTATTTTAGATGATAATTTATTTTAATTGAAAATTTATTCATAATATTTATTCTTTGTGCTTATATTGAAAATATCCTTTCTTATATACGCAATAAATATTTATGATAAATATTGATGAGAACTTGTTTTAGTAGGTATAAGATGCCACCTAAAACTGCTAACACGATGATAAAAAAGAAGAGTACAGATATCATTGAGAAGAAGAAGAGATTATATGTTGACCCCTCTACTAAGCCTTATACCGAGAAATTTATGGACATAGATACAAAAAAGCAACTTAATGATTGTCATAAATCAAGTAGTACAAGTATTATATTATTTTGTTTAAAAAATCTTAATTTCAACATATTGGATTATTTGGAGTGTTTGTAATTGTACATCATATTTGGAAAATATGCAGATTTTCAGCTTTGACAGATCACTCATAGTTAACCAAGCTGACAATACAACTGTAAAATCCATGGCAAGTATTATTTTTTCTCTTAACGTTGTAGGATATTTGTACTATTTTCTCTTAAATGTATGTAGTATATACTTAAATAAGAATTATTTACAAATTAAGTCATTGGATTCAAAGAAAGATTTATGTATATGGACGTAAATATCATTTTTTATGCAAGTAGCTGAAAACATGTAACCAGAATCATGTCAATTTATCTGTTTACACTTCAATTAATTTGTTTTATTATTTGCAGAGAAAATCAATAAATATCTGCAGATTACCCAAATAACCAAATATTAAAAACATGTCAAATATCTCCACATTGCCATATAAGCAACAGTTATGAAAACTAGGATCCTGTGAAATGCATGCAAGAAATTAAAAAAATGGACAATTATTATTGATATAACTAGTTTTCTCTAGCTGTAGTTGGTATTAGAAAGTTTTAATTCCTTGAAGTTTAAAGAACTGCTTGGTGATATATGAATATGTATTGTCAATAGCACATTCCAGAACTTCCTGGGTTATTTTAAATGTCAGCACATATTAGCTAACAATTGCAAGTGCATACAGGTAGGCTTAGACGTCCATTACAGCTTTTCAATGCAAGATAAATTCCTCCTGACAGGGGATGAAACAAGAAAGAAAACAAAAGAGATAATCAAGAATTCTCTTTGCGCACATTTACCATCCATGTCAAAACACCTGTTGTGATAATCTGTGTTCCTAATTCTCTTTGTGCCCCTGCCCACATTATACATTTTAGTTACAAATCATGACATCGAGCATTTGTTTTCTCTTAGTTTCTCAAGTAAGTCGTCTAAAACGAAGTGCGCCTTCCGTATATCGTCGTAGTATTAATCCTCAAGCCCATGCGGTTCATGATCAGATGCCAGCTGTTGACGATGCAACTCCAATTATTAATGGTAATGATGGCGAAACTTGCTATATTGATAACGCAATAAATTTGCTGGTTTCTACAGGTATTTCTATTGTTTAGTAGTTACACTTTTGTTATTTTAGCTTGTTATAGCATGGACTCACTTATGTAATGTTTTGCGTCATTTCTTTAAAGTAAGCTGTGATAATAATAAAAAAGGTAATAGGAAACCTACTAAGTTGGAAATTTTTCGTCCTCCACCGGGGTAGAAGCATATAGTTACTTGGAGAGATGGACAAAGTGTTAGTCGCACTGTGTTTTAGCTTTTCCAAAAGCTTGGTTAAAAATGCCCGGATAGGTAGGCTATACCCATTAGGTAAGGAGTGGGATGATGAGTCTTGAGAAAAGATGGGTGATGTTATGGAACTTATAAAGGTATTGTTGTGCCAAAAGCTGTGTAGCTGTGTCGAGGAACCAAACCAAACGCCAATCCAAGAGAGCCAAACGAACT
>BQKN01063891.1:53593-77928 GCA_022839385.1 Asparagus kiusianus
ATCCAAGAGAGCCAAACGAACTAAATATCAATGCACAAACAAAACACTAATTTTAACGTAGTTCGGCAAGTTTCCTACGTTAACGGGGCAAGAAGGGGATGGAGTTTTCACTAATAGAGAAGAAGAGTACAAATTAAGATTACAAATCACTCGAAGGAACAAACTAATCTCACCAACAAAACTCTTAATCTCTCCAACCAAAACCCTAACCAAAAGCTCAAAAAATACCTCTTTTTATGCTCTAAATATCCCCCAATCAATGCTTAATCAAAGCTCAATCAAAACCTAAATAAAGCTAAAGAAACCCTAAAAAACGTGTCTCTATTTATAACAAAACACAATCCCAAACTGATTGGGATTCTAAAAACGAGTCTGACACACTCTAGTGTGGCACACACCACACCCATGACAAACAGGGCAGATTCTACCACACCAGGGTGTGGCAGGCACCACACCCATGGCAGACAGGGCAGATTCTGTCACACCCATGGCAAATTCTGCCACACCCATGGCAGACACCACACCAGGGTGTGGTGGAGCCTGTTTTGCTTATTCTTCACGTTTTTCTTAATTCCTTCCTCAATTCCTTCGCCGTTTTCACAGGTACATCTATTTATTTTTTATAATTTAAAATTAATTTATTTATCTTAGGTTATTGACCCTTATATATTGCTATTTGTTTAAGGATTATTTTATTTGGGAGAGCGAAGTTGAAGATCCTTAAAACCATGGAATCAAGCTGCAGGTGAATATGTTTATAGTTGTTAGTTGGTGCACTCTTACGGTGCAGGCGGCATTAAGATCTTGGAAAACAAAAATATAAAAAAAGTATTACGATCAATAAAAAATGCTTCTCCCCAACAACGTGATCTTATTGTCTTTGTTAGAATCACTCGCAATGTGTGGGAAGACTTCGTCAAATATATAGACAATCCCGATAAGAAGGTAATCTTTTAACGAATGTTCTCAATTTTTTTCTTTGGGTCATTGAATAAGTCTTTTTATTAAACCAATAGAAATACATTATACCCTCGTTTAAAACATTTCAGTCTTTTCCCGCTTCAACAGTTACAAAACACTAAAACCTAAAAAATAATTCTACTTTCTCTAAAGTATTACAATATGTGCATATGACAATAATCTAAATGGAGGTTCACTGAGTGAATTTTATCTATTTGTTCTTGGCAAATATCTTAGATTTGAATTTGTTTATGCGCTGAAAATTCGTAACTATTAATATGTTTTGGATAGAATCTCAGTGTGCTTGTGAACTCAAATATTTCATACTAGAATCTTATTTTATCTCTTTTTCTTTCTAAATCCAGAAGGAGACATCTACAAATATGATCAATGTTGGGGGAAAAAACTTTGACATTGTTTGAGACAAAAATCTATGGCTCGAACTAAGCACGAATTGATAATAACTAAATATCATTATTAGTAATTGTTACTTTAATGCACACATCTAAGTATTAACTATTTAATTGTTTCGGTTCTTATTTCTTTTTTCACTTGATAGAAGGAGTTGGATCCCGAAAATTGTGATGAGTTCGATGTATTTGTCAAATCTCATAAAAGAAAGAGGCGTCTTGGAGACTATCCACTTGAGGATACCAATTCAAAGATGCTTGTGTAAGTTTTATTTGTGATTCTTCTTCCTTAACAATATTTCTCTTAGGTTATGAATCTAAATTTTTGACTTGAGGTTATGAATCTTAATAAATATGAAATAAAAACAAGAAAATAAATGTTGTGTGGGTATGTTGAGCAATATATCTCCAATTTGAATTAGATTGCTTGTAGTGTAATAAATGTTGTTGGGGAAATTCATTGCATATGTTTTTTATTATTGCCAATAGCGGATTAGTATGTGTGTGCGTTGGTTGATGCCTTGAGGGGTGCATTGCATATATGATGGTTGTGATTTGTGTGAGATAAGCTAATAACTCATAATAGTGTAGGCACTGCAGGGTAATGCATGTATTGGTCATACTGTTAGCTTTGAGAGAGATGTTGTGCGTATGATGTTTTTTGCTCCAAGCATGGTTGTATGTCTGTGTGTGTATGTTTACATATGTATGCATGGTTTATGGTTATGATATGCTGGATCATTTTGTTAAATGAACTATCAAGACAGGATGGTGAGACCTACTCATCTGATGTTGAAAAACAGTTTCATCTAGCATATATCGTTGGTCACTAACCATTGTCGTTGCCGGTCCCTTCCTTGTTGGATACCAAATACTATAAATGATCCATTTTGTAGATGATCAACCATGCTCTGTACTTGTCAATCCACCACTTGATCACTATTATCCAGTTGCACTAGTAACGCAAAATAATTCTCAGCATTTTCTTCTTCTTTATATATTGCTATAGTTCCATAAATTCATTATAAGTGTGTGACCATTCACTTTCCCTTGTTAGCAGACTATATATAACAAGGACCGTACATACTAGAAGGGCGAATTGACAACACAAGAGAAGCTCTATACTTGAGATCTTTTTTCATTCCTAGAAAAGTTCCAAGTAAGCATGAGTGGATCTGGAACAGCAAGGTGTGCAGACGGTTTTTTTAGAGTGTTACAAATTTCAAAATAAATGTCATGGATTAAAATAGAAGTATGCTCGTGACTATGAGCCATTTTCTTTAATGTGAGACGACAAATTTTTTGTGCTGTCAAAACTGTTTTAGCTGTTAAAACATAGGATTAATATGAATTTAATGTGAGAAGTCAAGAAACTTTATCTGTAGACACCTCCAGGATCGCCTCATTTATCTGGTCAGATTTATCATTTTCTCAGTATAATATATGATCTTAAATAAGATTTGCATGTTTGGCTTGAGCAATTATGCTATTGTCAATATCAAGTTTCTTTGGGTAAATGAATAAACTTTTTCATCCATATCAAACTCAACAATGAGAAATTTATTGTGCTATGTTTCTTCATTAACATTCGCCTCGTCGCATTGTATGCAGGAGAAGGTTATTGAAAGGGGTGAGGAGCTTAAAATTTAACTTCAAAATGCTGATCCAGCAACAAAACCTTGTCGATTGAAGCTTTCATTTGTTCTTGATGAGGTAGCAGGAAAGCACCACGAGGGTTATGAGAGAGGATATGGTACTGGATACAAAGGAAGGACAGCGGTCCACCATTTTTCTTCATCCTATAACGTCGAGGGTACTGTAAACAATTCTAAACTTCAAGAACAATTACATTCTGCGAACCAAAAAATCGAAGAGTTACAGAAAAGAGCTGAGAAAGCAGAAAGAGAAAAGGAATAGGAAAGGGAAGAAGGAGATCGCCAAATGCAAGATTTTCAAAAATGTTCTCTGGATTTCAAGCAATTATTGGATTAAATGGACAATCACAATGATTACAAGCACAATGATTGAGTACATGTATTCTAAATTTTTATATACAATTTTCTTTTGGATTTTTAAAACCTTAAACAATTGCAAATTATTGATTTGTAGAGGCTTAAATGTTCCGTTTTTCTATTTTTAAATCTTTATTGTTTGTGGCAGAAGGTTGCGAGGTGATGGATGATGAAGGGGAGAATATTTTGGATAGAATCAGTTGGAAGAAGACAAAACATTGGGAGAGACTCGATGAAGGAAAAACTCGTCTTGAAAATTAATGGGCTCGCCATGATCTTTATTATTCAAATTCTAATTATTCATGGTTTATTGCTTCACCATCATAGGTCTTTGAATATGTTTTTATTTGTTAGATTTGCATTTCAGTTTAGAGTTGCAGGATGTGGAGAAGTTGTGAATCTTATAAATGGTCTAAACTCAAAGTTTTATTTTTGATTATCACTTCATTGAATTTATTGACAAAGCTTGTATCTAACAAGTATTATTTTTTAATTGATTAAGTTAATTTCTTATTTATGATAGTAATTATTTGTTTTATTTGAATGATATCATATATTGAAATAAATGATTAGAATTGGATGAAATCATTGCTACAGTTGGATGCAAGAATAACTAGTAATATTTTGGTGAAAATATCTTTTAAGTACACTATAGCAACGGTTTTTTGTTGTTAATATACCTTAGCGGTGGTTAGGATTTTACTGATGTGGATATTTTATTTTCTAAAAACAAATATTAAATCTTATAGTAACGGTTGTCTTTTGTTGTTAATAGACTATAGCAACGGTTAGAATTTGCCGACGTAGATTTTTTATTATTTTATAAAAATTAATCTAATAGCAACGGTTATTATATTTGCAACGGGTTTAGATCATTGCAATAAGCAAATTGCAACGGCTTTAATAAAAATAGATTATTTACAACAGTTTTAACTGTTGTTAATGTATTAGAAACGATCCATACCGTTACTAAGAGGTCTATAAGCAAGGGTCGGAACCATTGCTATAAGGGGCATTTGTAGTAGTGTTGTTCGAAGATTATTGTTTAAAAGGTACTTTTTCCCCTATGGAAGAAAAAGTGACGAATTTTATTGAAAAAAATATCTTCAGTTTTTTTGGAAAAAATGATTGTAAACATTGTTTAAAGACGTCAAAGGGTTTGTAGTTAACAAATTGCGAACGAGTCATGCCAACATCCAGCCTTTTTTTTATTTACTTTGAATACTTCTATGTGTTAGAATTTTTCACACCTGTAGTGTTGGGCTTGAAGCCTCTTATTGGGGTATGAGGAAACACGAAGTTGCCGAGAGAGAAGGTCACACAAACGCAAAATTAACAGCACAAACACAAACAACGAATTTTACATGGTTCGGCAAGTTGCCTACGTCCACAGGGTAAGAAGGGGATGGATTTTCACTAATAGAGAAGAGAGAACAAATAGAGATTACAAAATCACTCAAACAAAGCTCTCAAATCTCTCACATAAACCCCAAATAAATTTCTTAGAAAACTCTCTTTTCTGTGCACCAAATAACCCCTTTTCAATCTTACTGCAACCCTAAAAACATGCTTTAATATATATCAAAACACAAACCCAATCAGAAAAGGAAATGAAGCCCATGCCCAAACCCGACAGGTGGTTGACTGTCGAAACCATCGCGGTCGACCGGACAGAACAACAGAAACCAAAAATCCATTACTGGGTCGCGGTCGACCGTCGAAGTCTTCGCGGTCGACCGTCGAAGTCTTCGCGGTCGACCGTCGAAGTCTTCGCGGTCGACCTGATAGAAATCCAGAATCTACCATGTACTCGTGCACGTTTCTGGTTGACCGCACATGTTGCCGCCATCGACTGGCCAGAGATCAAAACTGACCATGCTTCAATTCTTCTGAACTTCATCGCCATCATTTCCAAATCTACAATTCTCCACCTCGGTGAAGTTTTTCCAAAACTGAGCCAACACCAATACCAACCAAACGTCTCACTTGTTGCGTCCAGTACGAAGTGGAATCAATCCATGACAACAGACTTAATCCACAACAAGCCAGGAACCAAATGAGAATGCGAACAATCTCCACCATGTTGATATCAACTCATCAAACTGGCTACATCAAAAATGACTACCTATGTATCTTCTTACCCAAGGAATCAAGCCTCACGTAGTTTACCCAAATGGCCTCCAAAGGCCCTCAATCAACTAGAAGGATTTTTAACCCTTCACCAACTTTACGATCATCACCAACAAATCTGCAGCTGATAACACTCCTATTGGCCTCAAAGTGAAACAATAAATTCTCTTCCAAACTTGCAACTCTCCACACCAAATCTGTCTTAGAGCTTGACCACTCAACCCTATATGTAGAAGAAACACAATTACCAACACCTCCACCTGAGATGAGCCAACGACCATAGCCAAAACTGAACTGTGTCCACCTGCTGCACTCGAATCCTAATCTTTAAACTCATCATCTGTATGCACACCAACATGATCCCCAATCTGTGTCACCTCAGCTAGAATCCTAAACAATACAGAATGATCTAGAGAACGTGGAGTAATCTCCACCTAACGTGAAGTAGCATCATTCTCCACCTGCTGTGAAACATCTCTGATCTGACCAATACTCTCCACTTTCTAAGAGTAAAATATGACATTACTGCTCAGAAAAATCTTCTTAAAAACAGAGTCCCATAACATGTAGCCAAACATGCCTCTGAATTCTAAATATGCACTCGGATTAATTTTCACATCCTCGAAGTGACAATATGCTGGGAACCCAAATATCCGAAGCAAACAAAAAACCTAAATACTCCAATCGCAACAGACAACAACTAATGAATAAGATGACTCGAATATGTCAAGTCTCAATATCAAAACTCTTCTTTAAACTACTGCTTGACACCAAACACTAATCCTTCTCCAGCAAGGAACAGGTCACCAAATTTACCACCTCATCTCGTTGCCACAATGTTTCCTTTCTAATAAAAAGTCTCAAACTGCTTTAAGCTCGGTACAAATGCAAAAATGGATCCTTCTTGTACTTCCCGCCAAAATCAAAACGGAGTACTCTGTTCTTTCTATCTGTATTGGTCTCTATACACTTCTTTTCACCAGTCGTTGACTACTAGGATTTCACTCAAACGGGACTTGGTTGCAACCCAAACATGCCTAGAACAGTCATCAATAAAGGAAACAAAATACATATTACCTCCCAGTGATGCCTCCTTGGAAGGCCTCTAAACGCCCGCATGAACATCATCTAGAAGGCCCTTAGCTCGATGAATAGAGATGTCAAACTTCACCATGGTCTTCTTTCTCATATCACTATGCTCATAGGACTTCAAATTGCAGGTCAAAGCACCTCTCACCAATCCTTACAAATCTGAAGCTTGCAAGGAACCAACACTAGAATGTCACAGCCTCAAACGCCATTGTCTAGCTGAACCAATAAAAGTCACCAGCGCTCCACCTGTCACCATACTTCCAGCCAAGTGGTACACGTTATTCTTCCTGACGCCCTTCATCACAATCATGGACCCCTTTGTGAACTTTAGAATTATATTCTCTAAGATCACCGTATAGCCTGCAGCCTCCAAAGTTCCAAGTGAAATAATGTTCTTCGTAAACTACAGAACGAATCTCACTTCCTTTAGCTCCCTAGTCACCCCGTCACACATCCTGATCCGAACTGTTCTAATACCACTGATAGGGCATACATGATCATTACACATGCGCATGACATGACATCCCCTCTTTTTAACTCCTTAAAGCTGGAGAACCAATCCTTTCTAGGAAAAATATGGTATGTAGCACCCGAACCCAACATTCGCTCTGTATAGTCGGCATAACAAACTGACGGTAGTGCTGGCATAAGTAGCCGAAAGAATCCAAATCTGAATTGTTGTCACTAGCTTTGGCAACATTCACCTCTAAAGCTTGTATGACTTTGCCCTTATTCTTCCCGGCTCTATTCTTCAACTTTGGGCATTCAGACTTTCAATGTCCATCTTTTTTGCAAAAAACACATTGATTTCTATTAACTGAAGGATGTGCTCCTCTAGACTGCGACCTCCTATTTCGGTTTGTACTTTTCCCTCTTGCGGTCAATGTCTCTGCTATTGTATCATTTGAAGACTCCTTGTCCTTCTTCCTTAGTTGATAATTCTTAAGAGCAACAGTAACCTCACTATACGAAAGAGATGCATTTCCATTAATTAGGGTAAGAACGAAGGTCTCATATTCCTCATCAGGCAAGGAACTCAACAACAACAATACCTTGTCCTCATCCTCGATCATGACATCCACATTTGCCAAATCTGTAAGAAGTTTCATGTAGTTATTCATGTGGTCACTAATTGAGATTTCCTTCTTCAGCTAGAAACGCTAAAGTCTCCTCTTCAAATGCAAGCGGTTCACAATACTCTTCGTCAAATACTTGCCTTCAAGAATCTGCCAAATCTTTTTTTGCAGAAGTATCATTGATCATATCATATTTTAGATCCTACGTTAAACAAGACCTAATTACACCACACACCATCTAATTCATCTTCTTCTAAACCTTTTCTTCAATGTCGTCCGCCTTGTCGTCCAACTCCAAAGTATCTTCTAAATTTTACACGTTCAACGCATTCAAAACTTTACATCTCCATAAGCCAAAGTTGTTCATACCATTAAACTTCTCCACATCTACATTCATAGAGTGGATATTCAAACTTTGAACGGTCTTCACGTCAGAAGTACCACTCTCAATACCTTCTTTCTCAACCATCTTCCTTAAAATACTAACAAACCAATGCGGAACAAATTAAAAAATAGATCCAAACTGCGAGAAAGGTAGATTGTTTACCTCCAATTGAAACCCTAACAAGATCCTCCAAAAGATCTCACCCTCAAACGATGGAAGACAAGATCCACAATAGTAAAAATCTCACATTTGTCTCCAATTGAAACCATAGACGAGCTTCCAAAGCAATCTACTCCTCTACCTAACCCAAGCGCATCCTAGTGCTCTGATACCACTTGTTGAGCTCTGAAGCCTCTTTTGGGGTCCGAGGAAATACAAAGTTACCAAGAGAGAAGGTCACACAAACACAAAACTAACAGCACGAACACAAATAACGAATTTTACGTGGTTCGACTAGTTGCCTATATCCACGGGGTAAGAAGGAGATGAGTTTTCACTAATAGAGAAGAGAGTACAAATAAAGATTACAAAATCTCTCAAACAAAGCTCTCAAATCTCTCAAACAAAGCTCTCAAATCTCTCAGACAAACCCTAAACAAATTTCTCAAAAAACTCTCTTTTCTGTGCACCAAATAACCCATTTTCAACCCTACTACAACCCTAATCAGTGTGGAAGTTCTCCACTCCTCTGAAAGGTTGCTTCTTGGCGATCAGAGTTTTGACTTCTTCCTCCTCATCAGCATATTTCTTGACCTGACGAAGAGTAGATGGGACAATGCGATTCGCATGAATCTAAGGTCATCCTAACAATAAATTGTAAAATGTGTCTGTGTCTATGATGTAACAAGTCACCTCGGACTTGAGATCTTTGATTTGACACCTGAGTTTGATTTTACCCAAGGGTCATGCATTGTTGGCATTAAAGCCGAAGATGGTTATCTGGGTAGAACTCAGCCAGTGTAGGGGGTCCATAAGACTTGTATGACCTGATATGGCATGATGTTGAGTGCCGAGCTCGGATCAACTTGTACACGGATGATCTCAGAAGAGTTGATATACCCCATATAGTACAGAGGTCTATCATGCTTGTGCTTAATCTGTATATCTTCCTAAGTGAATGATATGCATGACAGACTTATTGCGGCTTGTAGACACTGTACAGAAGATTATCCTTTAGAAGCTTCTGGAACTGGAGTAATTTGAGTAATAAAGCTCTCCGTATTTGTCAAAGCTTCAATTAGAGCTTCCCTCGTGGTCTTGGATAGTCACAGGAGCTCGTACAAGGTCATACTCACAGGGATGTTAGCCAATTATGTTATGATGTTGAATCGGAAGGGATTGCTTGATCCTCGAGTCTCCTGTTGGAGGAGATTCTGGTTGAAGCAAATTCCCTTTGTCAGTTGTCTTCTTAGAAGTAGAACCCCCAGCCTCCTGGGCTTGTTCTTCTGCTCCTTGAGCATCTTGGCTATAGTTTTTTAAATATGTTTTCCTTGATCAGGTGCCAGAGTTTATCTCTTTGATTTGCTGCAAGGACAATCCTCTCTTCTTCCAAGTCTGTAAGAGGTTTAAGATGATCATCATCCTCATTTATAGAGGGGCTAATCATATTAGACGACGTCGCCTTGCCTCTCTTCTTCCTCATTGATATACTTGTCCACTGCTGGTATTCAATTAAGTCAGGATGGACACACATGGTTTCTCCTTTTGTAGTAGTGAGGGCTACTAAACCTTTATCCTTTTGATCATGTGGGTTAGCATTCTTTATGTGTATTTATCCCTTAGGGATAAGGAAAATACCCTCCGCTACCGTTGTAGGAGGGAAATCTCCGAACTAGACCAATATCAGATTGGTGGATACAGTCTTTTATTCTGGTTTCAGCTTAAGTACATTAGCATCGAACAGGTGTTACAGAATATCCTTGAAGATATAACATCTCCTTATTGGATGTCCTATCATTTTGTGATACCGACAATAATTTAGGTCATCTACTTTTTCTGCTTCTTTGGTTTCTTCACTTCAGGAAGTTTGAACTTGTAATTCTTCCAAAGTAGCTGGAATAAAGTGTCCACATGTTCCTCCTTGAAAGAGTATTGCTTGGGTGCCCATTGTTGACTCGATGTCTTGCCCTGCTTCGTAGCTTGCGCTCGAGTGCTAGTATCGGCGGCCAAGGTCTCCTTCCCCTTAGGACTAGGAGCATTGCCTTGGTTGCGTTACGCTTGTGGCTTTGGCTTGTTAGCTTCTTCAGCTCTGACTCGAACAACGACTTTTCTGCCTACTCTCCTTGTGAGACCAACTACTTCCAGGAGCGATATTCTGCTACTCCCATTTGAGCCAGGAGATGGGTTTGTAAGTTGTGCCTGTAAGTTTCCACCAAATTAGATTGTGCCATACCTGATGGATATCGTAGGGCCATACTTCAGAACCTCTCCACAAAGGTCTTTATAGATTCTCACTTCCTCTGCTTAGTGGCGAGAAGGGTCGGGATAGAGACTTCTAAGTCATATTCGAAGAACGTAGCTAAGAAAAGCCTTTCTAGATCTATCCATTTCTGAATAGACCTAGCAAGGAAATTCATGAGCCATTACAAGGCAACCCCCTTATGGGTGCTGATGAACAGGCGAGTCAATATGGCAATGTTTGCTATCATATCTCCAGTCTGCGACTTGAAGTAATAGATGTGTTGGTTCGGCGATCACGTGCCATCAAAAGCTTGAAGAGTCGGGCTTTGAATTTCAGAGGATAAGGAGTTGTGTACCATTCTGCGGGATAATGCCGCACCACTCCATCATTTTGGAGCTCTCTCCTATTGGCAATTGTATTGAGGCGATCTTTCAATTTCTCCATCTTGGCCGACTGAGGATTGTGCACGTTCTCTCCCTCTTTCTCTTCTTTAGAGGTAGACTTTATGTTGTGAGCTTCATGGTCTAAATTCTCATTCACCCTATCTTTCCCTTTTGACGACTTTGTCTTTCGGGAGGATTTAGCCTTTTGGACCTTTTTCGTGACAAGATGAGTCATCAGATCTCGCAGTTGATTGAGAGTTTCCTACTGAGGCTGGAGCATGGCATGATGTTCATCGACCCTCCTCGCCAGGTCATCTGAGCTCCCTATCATGTAAACAGAATTCCCATGTGCTACGAAATAACTCGAGGACTGAGACTCCGCGATGATCGAGTATTCCTCATCAGAAGTTGCACCTCTAGTTAGTCGTTTATAATTTACAGGAGGAATGGCTCCCATCCGAGTCCGGGTGTATCGGTATATCCCTTAGAACTCCTCGCAGATTTCTCTGACGTTCGGCGAACGACTTATTTTTGAGTCATCAGAGCTATGAACCGAGGCTTTCTCTCTGGTAAAATCATGTTAATAGTAATCGCATGATATTCGGTTTCCGAAGCTTTCTTCCTAAAATGTCGTCATTGCTTGGCAGGTTGGGTGATGTTTGTCAATCGGTCAAACATTGACCGCCTTGGTTCAGAAGGGCATCATGGGCATTCTGAGAGGACTATGGAGATAAGTCTCTTACAATGACATGAATGAGTGACTCGTCACATTGGTCTTTCTCTTAAAAGCAACTCCCTTAAATTCAGATACCTGGCGAGATTCTCTCACAAAATGTGAGGTTGGATATGGAACCCCCTGTCCATCAGTGGATGAGACTGGTTCTTATTGAAGATGGATCTTGTATACACGTTGATCTCTTTGGACACGAGGGTCATGTCCTGTTTGATTATCGCTAGATCGAAGTCTGCATTTTGTTGGTGAAACACACCTTTGAGGGTTGCGTTCTTGCTGATTAACGCAGTCATGAGATCTGCGTTTTAGGTCTAGAACGCATTCCTAAGATTTACGTTCTATTTTGGAAATGCTTCCCAGAAGGTTGCATTTTGATGTAGAAACGTGTCCTTGAGGATTGAGTTCTGATGTTGGAACGCGTTCCTAAGGACCGCGTTCAGTCGTTGAAACGCGTCCTTGAGGACGATATTTTGATTTTGGAGCGTTCCCCCAAGGGCTATGTTTTAGGTTGATCATGCATGGCTCATACTTGGGCTCATCAACGTGAGGCTTGCGTTCTAAAGCAGAAACACAGCGTTCAGGTTGAGGCTCATGAACATAGAGTTCGCATTGATTGAGAGATTAGCTCTGTCGGAGATAGTCACATCGTAAGGATCTTCTCCTTCGTTGAGCGACATTCTTTTGTTCTATTTCAAGGCCTTTGTAGTGATATCATGTGCATTGACGAATTTTGTCACCATGATGGGCCACTTCTGACCCGATACACGTTTCTTTGACATAGTTGTGAGGTCTTCAACTCGTTTGACGAGTTCAGCAAAGGTCGAGCCCACTCCTTCAGAGGAGGGCTGTCTGAGCCATGTAGTCCAAAAGGGAGGACTTCCTTTGGGGGGTTCAGCAACAGTTTTGGTCTCTTTGGAGACCACACGGACCCTGCGCATAGCCTTGGGGCTAAGGGATCCTGAGGAAAGTTTATCTTCATACTTAGCTTGGTCGAATTCCACGCAAGGGTCTCGACTATTGTTCCAACGATGTTGACATCGAATTGCGCCACCATTTTTTTATCAGTAAAGTAGTCCCTAGCAGAATCGCCATCTTTTATTTGGTGGAAAATTTTAAAGAAGACAATTGAGAATTAAATTTTTATTATTCTCTCTGACAGGCTCAAAAAAAGAATTAATCATAATTCTCTCAATGTAATCTCCCTCTAACAAACTCAGAAAAAGAAATTACAATCTTCTTGATCGGTTTACCGATTTACAAAAAAGAGAAGGAATCGACAGAAATCCTTACTTTTGTTTAACCTAGGTTCTTCTTGGTGTCGATTTTGATCGGTTTACCGATTTACAAAAAAAGAAGGAATCGACGAAAATCCTTACTTTTGTTTAACCTAGGTTCTTCTTGGTATCGATGAGATACCTCCCTCGAAACTCGTGTCAAGTTTGCTTCTCGTTGGCTATTCGAAATTTCACCTCGTGGAATATGGTTGAATCCTCTTGATTAGATGTCAAGGAGAACTTTCAAAGCAAGTTTAAACAAAACTCTTAACAAGTTTTATACTCAGAGCGAGTTTGAACTCTGTAAAAGAGTTAATTTAAATCAAAAATCAGTTAATAAGCCACTGATAATAGCTCATTGTTGCTGAGAGTCGTTGGGGAATGTCGATCTCTCTTGATGATTCTTTTTTATCTTCCAAGATTGATCCTAGCCAGTCAAAAATCAAAATTCTCTAATCCTCAGCCCCTACAGTCAAAGCTCTAATCCAAGATCTGTCAAAAGATCCCGAACTCAACTGAGTTTTTGTTATTTATAAGGGGGTTGAGGGGTGTAACCGCCCCCTTAATCCGCTCCTAAATAAGTGAAAATCCCTCAAATCGTGGGGAAAACGGTTTTGAAACCGTTCAGTTCGTTTTTAAATTTGCCAAACACCAAAATTGACGATCTGGACTTGAATTTTGCAGCAGTTGGAAGCTGCGCTGGAAACGTTTAGAAGCTGTGTTAGTAGCATTTGGAAGCTACGTTGTAGCTTTTGGAAACTGTGTTGGCAGCAGTTAGGAGCTGCGTTTGCGGTTGTCGGAAGCTGTGTTGGTAGGTGATGGAAGTTGCGTTCGGTAGCGGTTAGAAGCTGTGTTGGCAGCTGGATTTGAATTGTGTTTGCAGCTGGATTTGAGCTGTATTTGCATAGCTTTGACTCTGGAACGAGGTCACTTGCGTTTTATTTTTGGGATGCAGAGATGAGTTCTGCGTCTTGGACTGAAGAGATCATTGACTTATAATCTTTTCTATCAAAGCATTACAAAGATCATCGTTTTGTAATCTTTACTTTAGCTTCTTGAAATATGAGAGTCGTCAAATTGTAACTCTCTCTGTTGATTGTGAAGACTGTTGAATCAGAGCTTTCATCGGTTATCGTGAAGGTCGTCAAATTATAACTTTCTCTATCTACGTGAAAAACTTCTAATTGTAGCCTTCATCTGTTGATGTGAAAGTCATTTGATTGTAGCCTTCATCATCGAGTTGTTAATGCGGAAGTCATCAGATTGTAACTTTCATTGTTGGTGTTTGATGGGGATCATCTATCTATAATAAATTTTAAACAGCCTATATATACGCACTTTAAACGAAGTACCAACAAACAGTAAGAACAAAAAGCAAAACTCATTTTATCAACTGCTAAACCCTTTTTTTTGGATAACAATCAATTCTATACCTAGCCAACTAATGTTTTATACAACTCATCTCCTCTTTCCCCGCTTTCTTTCTTATTTATATGATACAAACTTACATTTCCTAAAAAAATTCCTACTGTTAAAAGATCAGAAACCTGCAGAATTCCCAACCGGACTTTACAAATATTTCTCTCCTAGAGTTGGCTCATTTACATGAGGAATTTAATTTTACCTGAAGAATTTGTGGCGGGTAAGGTGGTAGACTGGCCACGCTAGCAACCAGATGAAATGAACTGTTGGTATCATCAACTTCCACCCTAGAAAATGGGCAACTGTGTCAAATTTGTATTGGAGAACTGGCAAGGGGAAGCTTTGTGGTAAACAAAAACCTGAGGTAGGTTAAAAATTGAAGACAAAAGGTCATTTATCTGAAGGAAATAGTTGTGGAAGGTTAACTAAGTTTGATGATAGTATTGGTAGCTGTATGGTGATGAGCTAAATACAAGGCTATACGCAGTAGTACAAAATTTGAAGGGTTTATTGCGGATAGACACATTGTAGTTCTTGTTGCAGATAAACACCCTGAGTGAAATTTGTAGGATCTGAAATAGATACACTAGAACATTAGAGAGGGGGTGAATAGTGTTCTTTTAAAAATTATGCAAAGTAGATATATAAATTGCAAAGAAAGAATGACAACAATCTTAAAAAATCACAATCACAAACAAGAGTTTTTATACTGGTTCCACCAATCTGGTATACATCCAATCCCTAAACAAATCCCGCTTGAGATCTTCACTATAATTTTGAATCAAGTATAAAATTAAAATCAAACCTGACCAATTTGCAAGTCCCTGTAAATTGTAACATCAATGGACAACACTTTGCTAATTGCACACCAATCTCTAAACCAAGAGATCAACCTCTCTCAAACCAAGAGACCTTTTCTTTAATCAAACAACTCAATTCCTATAAGCCTTGATTTGTAGTGTTGTGTAGCAGTGGCTTAGGAATAATTTTATCCTCTGAAAATTGCCTAAATAATTTGTATTTTGAATGAGGATAAAAGACAATTTCAGAAACAATCTTTTTTCTCAATACTTAGCAAAATCTGAATATTTTTAACTCTTGAACAATGCACAAAGATTGAAGATTAAATCTATATATTAATGTGCTATTTTTCTGAACATATAACCTTTTTATAGCCCTTGAAAAGACAAGTTTTTAAACTTTAAAAATGTTTAAAAACGGCTATAAACTGTCAATGATTCAAACATTAACGTTCAGAAAAACTACATTAGTAGTCGACTATAATGCATAGTAGTCGACTACTCTGTAACACAGAAAATCTGGAATTTAGAAACTGAAACTTAGTAGTCGACTATTCTTTTTAGTAGTCGACTACTCTGTATTACAGAAAGTCTAGAAAAACAAAAATTAAATATCAGTAGTCGACAATAATTGTTAGTAGTCGACTATACTGTAAAACAAACGTTCTGTAAAATAAATTTCAAAGCTCAGTATTCGACTATAATTGCTTGTAGTCGACTACTCTGTAAAATAGAAGTTCTGTAAATCAAAATTCAAAGCTGAGTAGTTGATTATAATCCTTAGTAGTTGACTACTCTGTAGTTTTACAGAAACTTATATTTTGAACTCAGACTTTAATAGTCGACTATTATTCTAATTAGTCGACTACTAAGGATAAAAAATGTTATGTATGAAATATTTTTAGACTCAATGATTAACTAAATACTCTAATGGTTAACATAGGGAATTTCTATTGTTAACCAACACACTAAACCTGTGTTAGTGTGTTCTAATTCCTATGTGTGTGTGTGTGTGTGAGTGATCAAGGCTTGTACAAAATTTCTAAGTAAAGAAAAATATAAAAATTACATTAATGTATTTGTTCTTCATCTTCTTTACTTCATAATGCCTTGAATTCATCTTGCACTTTTTTATATTTGATGTTGAATCTGCATTTAAATGTTAGTACATTTGTATAACACACATATTGATTCACATTATGAATAAATTGTTATCATCAAAATTATATCATAGGGACATGATATCCAACATTCTCCTCTTTTTGATGATGACAAACAATTTATGCATATGTAAGTATATTTAAAAAAATAAAACATTAATAAACAAATATACTTACCCCCTTGCATAAAAGCATATTAGAGTCTATAATTCATATTTTTGAGTCTATAAAACATAAATTCTGAAAACATTCTCCCCCTTTTTCATTAACAAAAAGAAACACATATCTATCCTATCATAATTTCCTCTTCATGAGCTAATACTTCAAACAGATCATCCAGATTATGAACCTAGTCCATAACCTCACCCATCCAAATAGGTAGGCAAAGACTTCCCATAAAAACCAAAAGTTCCACAATGTTCATCACCATAATTTATTTAAAATATATAGCACATAAATTAACTAAATAAGAACCATAACAATAACTTAGAATGTAGTCAAATAAGAAACATAATAGCACACAAATTACATGTCTTAAAAACCAATAACTACGACATAGTTTTTGACAATCAAACTTAAACATACCAAAATAAGACATAATTGTTTTGATAACAAACATAAAGTTCAACCAAATACTAAATGATGCATGCATGATCTTCTAAGGTGCTAGAGGAGGTTGATGTCCTTGGAAGAATGCACTAAGCTTCATGTCCAAGTTATCAAATTTCTTTATTAACTCCTCCTGATTACTGATGATGTAACTGTTCTGGGAATAAAGAGCTCGCTGGCCAGTCTCTAATTCAAGGATGCGTGCAGACAAGGTGTTATATTACACATCCGAGAAACATGAGGGTTCTAAGTGCATTTGTGGGGGTTGTTGACTAGATGAAGGGCCTGCTTGAGTTGAGAATTGTGGAATATCTTGTGGAATTTGTTCTTGAGGTGGTTGAGGTTCATCTTGAAGATTGTGATCATGAATTTTAAGATTTGTTAACTTCATCCTAGTTAGGGCATTAGAATCAAAGAATTCAATGGAATGAACGATAGAATTTTCAGACTCAATATCAACATGAAATTTATCAAAGATTTTCGTTAAAAAAGCACCGTAAGGAAGAAATCCTTTTGGAATTGTCAGAAGATTATCAAAATAAACTTCAACCCAATTAACTTGGATATTCTCCATTATAACATATAATGCTTTTGCTAAGTCTAGGAAAATGAAATGGAAACTTTCAGTTTTTGGAAACAGGTTATAAGCTAAGTTTCGGGCAATGAAACGAGAAATTAGACGTAGCTTATTTGAATTAATCAATGGTTTACTATAACCAGGAAGAAAAATATGATTGGATAGCAATTCTGAATCAGTCATTCTGATTGACCTAAGAGAGACTCCTCGGAAAGGAATGTTAAATTTTTTTTCCAATTGACTTAGAAGTCAAGTCAATTTCTACTCCTTTGACAAGAGTTCTAAGCTTTTCAGTTCCACTAATAGTTCCTATACGTTCTATATTAGTATAGAACAATTGAACCAGAAAAGGATATGTAGGGGTTTTCTATTTTTAGCAGAGAATAATTCAAGCAACCCCATATTTTCAAAATATGATCCAAAATTCCATGGGATAAAATCATCTAATTTCACAAATCGTCCTGGAAGAACTTCAAATATGGATATTTTGTTAAATTCTTCAAGTAAATCAGGACTTTAAATAAATGATAATTTCATTGTTAACATTAGTATGACCTTACTTAGCTTTCTTAGCTCTAGACATGATAAATCAGAAATATACCAAAAGATAAGAAAGATCAAGTTGAGAAATTACCAAAAACAGATGAAACCCTAGGATTAGTCGACTATTACTGGATGTAGTCGACTACAGAAACTATCAGACTGAAAAAACTAATGTATTTGATGAAGATTTTGAGCAGAAAAATGAAAATCTGATGATGCCCTAACTTGGATTCAATGGGTTCTGAAGAGGGGAAGAAGAGAGAACGGTTTTTCTAAATGAAGATAGTGGGTAGTTTTAGGTTTTTATGATTTTTAAAAAAATTAATTTGTATGGTCAAGATTAAATTATAAAACGAATGAAAGGTGAAGATTTAATCTTAAATATGTGGCTAGGATTGAGAGAGTTGAAAATATATGGTTGAGATGAATTTTACTTAAGTGAAATGGGTATTGGGTTTTGGGTTTAATTTGTAAAAATCCAAAAGGCTTGAAAACTATAAATATGTAAAATCTGTTTAAGTAGTCAACTATTATGGAAAGTAGTTGACTACACTGTAATCGCCAGAAAGCTGATTTTCAGTTTTTAACTCAGAGTAGTCGACTATAAGTCAAATTAGTCGACTACACTGTAATTTACAGAATATCTTATATGCAATGCTTGTGCATGTAGTCGACTATAGGTCAAATTGATTGACTATTAAGAGTATGTATACATATGTATTTGTTTTAAAACTTTAATTTAAATCTTCAATTGAACATATACCTAATTACCTTCTTAATTTAATATAATTTTCTTCTTTTAAGGGTTTTATTAATATATCTGCTATTTGTTTATCAGTAGATATAAATTCTAATGAAATATCACTTTTAATCACATGATCACGTAAGAAATGATGTCTAATATCAATATATTTTGTACGTGAATGTTGAATAGGATTTTTAGATAAATTGATTGCACTTGAATTATCACACATTATGGATGATATGTGATAATTTTTACCATAACCAGATAATGTTTGTTTCTTCCATAATACTTGAGCATATGCTAGACTTGCAGCAATATATTCTATTTCAGTCGTTGATAATGATACTGAATTTTGCTTTTTACTAAACCAAGATACAAGTGAATGTTCTAAGAAATGACATGTTCCACTTGTACTTTTTCTATCGGATTTGCATCCGAAAAAATCAGCATCACTATAAGATAATAAATCAAATGTGTTATTCTTTGGATAAAACAACCCATAATTTGTAGTATCTTTAAGATATCTAAAAATTCTTTTCACGGCTTTAAGGTGTGATTCTTTAGGATTAGATTAAAATCTACCACATAAATATGCACTAAACATAATATCAGGTCTACTAGCAGTAATGTAAAGAAGTGATCCAATCAAACCTTGATAGAGCTTTTGATCAACATTCTTACCATTTTCACCCTTGTCAAGTGATATAGTAGTACTCATTAGTGTTGGTTTGCTTGTTGTTTTTTCCATTCCAAAGCGTTTGAGTAACTCATTAGCATACTTGCTTTGATTGATGAATATTCCATCTTTTAATTGTTTGATTTGAAGTCCAAGGAAGAAATTGAGTTCACCTATGTGACTCATTTCAAATTCATCCTACATAGTTTTAGCAAACTCTTGATAAAAATTGTTGTTAGTAGAACCAAAAATAATATCAAATACATATATTTGAATTAATAATATATCTTTATTTATTTTCTTAATAAATAATGTTGAATCAGCCTTTCCAATTTTAAAACCTAAAGTTAAAAGAAAATTCTTTAATCTATCATACTGTAGGCGTATAAAATTGCCTATAGGTCCCACAATACAGCTCGACGACGCTAATTCGACCAAATCGACCATCGGGCGACGTATCCAAACAAGACCGTTAGCTCGCCAACGCCGAAGCCAAGCCATACGCAACGGAGCAGGTTAACGAGGCGACGAAGCCAACAAATCGCACCCAAGCATTGGAACGCATCCACTCGCACGCGGAATCAAACCAACGTTTCGGGGAATCACCGAGTCATGTAAACAAGAGCGAACTCGGTGATATAACGATCGAATCAAGATCAATTCCGGACTCGAACTCAGAAGCGGATTAACTGCCATATTTGGAATCAAGTCAACAAGTCGATTCCAGATCAAGTCAACCACAAACCAAATCAAATCCGAACAACAGAAAACCGGAAACACCGGAAAACGACGAAACACGACACACCCGGGGACTCGGCCTGAACCGAGCCAACCCCTGGGGTGGCTCGGCCAAGGCCGAGCCACCCTGAGGTGGCTCGGCAAGCCGAGCCACCTTGGGGTGGCTCGGCATGAGCCGAGCCACCCCAAGGTGGCCGGGTGTTCTCCCCCTCTCCCCTTGTATGTTGTGTACATGTGCATACGAGCACAGTGAGAGGCTATAAATAGAGGAGGGGTTTTTCATTTTCAAAGGTTGGATTTTGGAGGAGGCGAAGCCCTGTTGGATTGAAGACTCAGATCTAAAAAAGATCTCAACTTTGAAGGCTTGGAGGCTTGGACTTCCAGATCCGGTGCCCGGCGATCGTCAACGTCAAATAAGGCAGGAGTTCGAGGGAATCGGATCTGAGATCTACACGATCACACTCCGGATCTAAGCTTGGTTCTTAGATCCCGAGCATCGAGCGGTTGTTTCCTTGGTGAAACAATCCCTCCTGGCTATTATTCCCTTGGTGGAATAGTACCCGTCATATCGTGTAGATCCGACCGGATCGAGATCACGCGGTGGTCCACGGATTAACCCCGGCGCAGGCAAAGAACCCACAAAGCGAGTGACCGCATAACAGGAGCTCGCGATTCGTTCGGCAAACAAGGATAAAATTTGTAATCTTTCTTTTTCTTATTTTTGATTTTCATTATAACCGGATCTTATAAAAAGACCGGATCTTTGTAACCGATAAACAGTTATTAAGATGGCAATGATATCAATGAAGAAAGACACGATTTTTCCCGCGAACAATCTGGCGACCACAGTGGGAGCCACCGATCTCGCCGACGAGATCGTTGCGTCGCAGCCGCGGATCCCGATCCTGGTCATGGAGGAGGTCGAATACGAGTTCGACCAACAGAAGTTCGAGGCGTACCTGTCGTCCTCGTCCGGATCTACCTCCTCCCGCAAGTCCAAGTCTCCAAAGCTCTCCTCCAAGAGGAAACTTCGTTGGTATGAAGATGTTGAAGCTACCAACGAAGATCTCGCCCCGTTTGATGCCGAAGCTGCATTGGGTGAGATCTCCCTAACCTCCAACCAGGTCAGATCCGCTCTGGCCAAATCCTCCGTTGCCGAAGGCGTAGTGACTCTCTCAAAGAGAGCCCGCCAAAGGCAACGTCAACGCCTTGCGAAACAATTCGCAAAGGCAATAGAATCTGTTGATGGAGTCCGCTACAAGGCGGAGCCGAAAAACAGAAGAGGCAAACGGCCTCAACAACCGATGAATAGCAACTCTTCCAAGCCGCCGACGGACGAATGGATCCGCATCAAACGGAACCGATCAACGCTGGAGGAGCGCATTCGCAAGCGCCGCGCACTATCAGCGCAGGCACAGGCTCAAATTGAAGAAGCCCGTAGAAGGCTGCAGAAGGAGGTGGCAAAGAAACCTCCCCCAACCCACCAAGTATGGAGGCCGAAATCTGAAACGACGATTCAGGTTAAGGCACAATCGTTACAGCCTTCGAAGCAGGTTCAATCTCCGGCGAGCCAACTCAAATCGCCGATGATCCCTACAATTGCTCCGGGAGATCCTGCGGAACCATCCCGAAGAAGGAGGTCAATTTTGGAACGCCTCGGTCCAATCCCCAATGAAAGAGGCAAAGCTCCAATTCAAGATCGTTTGGGCCCGATGAGGGAGCCCCGAACGACTCAACATGCTGGGGGTCGCTATCACTCTCAGCATGACAAGGAGTTCAAGGCTACTGCGCGTGCCAATTTGCGCATCGAAGTCCAGAAGCTCATCGAAGATTCACGCCCACAAAGGCGCGTTTCGAGACGCGTAACCTTTGAAAGCCCAAAGAAGGCAATTCGCCCCCAGAAGAAAACGTTGTCGTCCGATGACGATAACGTTATACCTAGGAAATCGTGCCAACACGCGATAGGTTGTTCCGACTTTCATACGGACGAGCTGTACTATCGTGCTGGGGGTACGAACAGAGCCAGAAAAAGAAGTCCTCGTAGGCTCGAAGCTCAGTGCCCCTGTTCCAAACTCATTCGGGCGGTATTGTCTCAGTGTAATTGCATTAAGACGGTCCCCGAATGGGTTTCGGTGTTCGAAAGACTCAGCACTAAAAGGCCAGAGTCAAGGCCTACGCGTTCCCGACGAAGGAGAGCGGTGGTTGAAGATGGAGAATTTCCAAGGGTCACCGCTAACGTGACCAGCAAAAGGACATCGACACGGGATGATTTCGAGTCGATTTTGAAAGCATCGCGGCGTCTAACCCGTCTGCAGTACGGACCCATCGCGCGAGGGACGTATGGGAGGGTTCAGATAAGACCACCCTCAGAAGATGAGGAATCGGATGCTTGCTCTGCGGTTGCATCTGACAACACTGTATCCAGCAAGGCGAACCAAGCCACCGTAATCAGGTTGTTCAAGAAGTTGAGCATACGGATACGGATGAAACTCGCAATGCCGATGACCCTCCCATTAACGCAGGGGGTGGTAATGAGGATGCCAACGAAGATACATGTGAAAACTTGAAGATCAAGAACCTCGAAAGCAAGATCAATACGTTGATGTCCGCTCAAGAGGTGAAGAAAACGGGCATTCCTTGTCCATATCCAAGGGAGTGGGAGTCAATCCCCTATCTGGCGAAGTTTAGTCTAATCAACTTCACGCCGTTCGATGGGAAAGGTTCCCCCACTCAGCATTTGATTTATTTCAAATCGCACCTGGGTATTATCTCCGGCAATGAGCCTCTGATGGTGCGGTCATTCGTTGGCACTCTTCGTGGAGCCGCCTTCGATTGGTACCGCCGCCTCAAGCCAGGTAGCGTGAGCAGCTGGGACGACATGAAGACCAAGTTCCTCGCGAATTTCTTCGACGACGACACCGAAATCTCCATCGGAACGTTGCTCGACGAGAAACAAAAGGACGGGGAGTTAGTCGAAACCTTCGTCAAAAGGTTCCGGAACAAAGCGTTAAATTGCCGGGACCCGATCACTGAGGAGTTCATCCTCCAAACTTGCCACAACAACCTTTCGCTGGATGTGTTGGAAGCAATGGGCACCGCACCATCCAACACATGGAAAGACTTGAAGGTCAGAGGGGAACAAGCTGAACGCTTCCTCCGAAGGAAAAAGGCCGAGAGGAGTCAATCGACGATTAATCCTCCAAACTCAAACTTTGCCTCCCGTGGTAAAGGTAAAACACCTGCAGCAGCTGTTGATGCCAATCAAACGTCACAACAGCAGTCCCGGAGACAGCAGAAGACTTCGGATCAGAGGCCTCAAAAAGAGTACTCCTTCAAGGATGAAGATGTTCCAGCCATCTTCAAATCCCTCCTTGACAATAACAAGATCAAGCTTCCACCGATCACGAATCAGGAGGAAGCTGACAACACTGCGGATCCGAAGTACTGCGCATACCACAGGAGGATCCTTCATCCCACCAAGGCCTGCTTTACTCTAAAGAACAGCATCCAAACCTTGGTTGAAGCCGGCGTCATAACGCTAGAGTGAGCCAGTCAAGAACGGTAAGACTCCAGTGGGTGCACGAGTATAAACTGTATCCCCTAACTCCGACCGGTATAAGAGTATAAACTGCTTCCTGAGACTCCAGTGGGTGCACGAGTATAAACTGTATCCCAAAACTCCGACCGGTATATGAGTATAAACTGCTTCCTGACACTCCAAAAAGTATACGAGTATAAACTGCTTCTTAATACTCCAATAGGTATATGAGTCTAAACTATTTTCTTTCTTCCACGGGAAGTTCCTGGAGAGTGCCGTGCGTGGTACTCTTAAGGATAACCCGATCGTGCACCCAGTTTTGTAAAGAAAGCTGGGGGTCGATAATTCATGTAACGGGAAGTTCCCGGAAGAATGTTAAATATAATATTCTTAGGGATAACCCGATCATTATGAATAAAGTGATAAACACTAAACACTCTTGAAATCACTGACGAATTGTCAGAACCCCGTTTTTGTTAAGTCTTTATCACTCAACATCAGAAACCCCCTTTGAGTAATTTGTACGAACCAACATCTTACAGTAATTTGTACTCTTACTCTCCTTTCCACTTGGTCAAACTTTCCTACAGTTAGGGCCAAAACAAAAATCCCCTCTCGATTCCATCAATGAACGAGAGGTCCACTTTCAAATTGAGCGATCAAACCTTCCT
>BQKN01063891.1:92106-115919 GCA_022839385.1 Asparagus kiusianus
CCCCCCTCCTCCGGCCCCTACCGCCCCCCTCCTTCGGCGGTGTCCGTTGCGGAAATCAGTTTAAAAGGTATGATTTTTCTACTGAGCTTTAGAAATTTTAATTTTATTATTAATTATTATTGAATTTGGTTAAAAACCCTAATTATGTTGAAAAATAAACGAGTTCAATTCTGAAAACCCTAACTTAACTACATGTTAATTCATTTGAACAACACTAGTTATCATTATTGAGTTTTAAACACTTATAAACCCTAACCCATTTAAGTTTTATTCGTGCTATAAGTATGTGTGATTATTTAAGTTTGTGATGTGAAAATATGTGAAATAATTTTTTGTAAAAAATAGAGTGATATATAACACATTATAAATTTTTATAATGTGTTATAATCCAATTTAGGTGAATAAAAAAATAACGTTATCCCTAGACTTCCGTCCAATAATTACATCCAATTATTTGGACTTATAATATATGATATACGACTCAGATTTGGGTAGGAGACGAAGTTTTCTTCCAAAAATGAGCGTTTATTTTATATTATAGGAATAAAAAATTGGTACTGAAATTCGTAATTATTGGATCTGTCCTTCTCGGACGGGTTAGGAATATAGTAGTGCATACATCCAACTTTGTATACTTTGTATATTTTCATTCTTGGAAGTTTTGGCAGCACGTATTCGTTGTTCTCCGTGTACAATAAGCGTATGTTGTTCTGCGTTTCGGGCTATTGCTGATACGCATAATAACATCCGCACAGTGTATAGGGAGAACAGCGGGTAGGTGCTACCGAAATTTTCAAGAAATGAAAATATACAAAGTATATGAAGTTGGATGTAAGCACTACTATATTCTTAATGGATAGAAGCCTTCCTATGACAGCCGATCAATTGGTGTAATTAGTTTCTACGTACGTTTCAAATATATTTTATGTAGAACTAAATTTATATTGTTAAATGATATATGAACGTATGTTAGATTTGTGTTGTATGTATAAGAGTCATGAATGTTACTAGTAGTTGTGTGATTTGTCGTAGTTAATAATTATATATAATTTACAGATGAGGGTAATTCCTGACAAATCATGGATAGATATCCCACGGCTTCATAGATTTCGTGACACGCGATACAATGAGGGATGTGAAGCCTTCATACGTTATGCAGAAATGAATCCGAGAAAATTAGCAAGTGGTGCTATGTATTGTCCTTGTTGCATGTGTAGGAATTTGAAACTACTGAATAGTAATGATATACGGATCCACCTAATGAAATCAGGTTTTGATGAAAAATATAAATATTGGAACTGGCATGGGGAAGGTATCACTGAAGATGAGGATCCAAATGTGCGTGTCGGTACGTCCGGTGGACAACGAATAGATGACACAGAAACAATGTTGAATGATATTTTTCCTCGACCTAGGGAATTTGAGGGTGATGATAATGTCGAGGATGATATCGGAGATAAAAGTGAAGATGATATCGAAGTTGAAGCTGAAGAAGTAGGAGATGATGGAAGTGCCGAAAATATTGATGATATGCATTCCTCCGCAGAAATAGAACGAATATTGAAGCTACTAGAAGATAGTGAAAAGGACTTATATGAGGGGTGTACCGAGTACTCCAGATTTTCATTTATGCTAAAACTCCTACACATTAAGACACTTAGCGGTATGTCAGATAATTATTTTGAAATGCTTCTTGATTTGCTTCGAACTGTAATACCTGGAGGAGTGAATAGCATACCCCCAAATAACTTATCAAGCTGAGAAGATTGTCGCTGCTCTGGGTCTAGATTATAATAAGATTGATGCATGTCCGAATGATTGTATTTTGTACCACAAGGCCAATAAAGACCTTCAAGAATGTCCGACATGTGGAGTTTCTAGGTGGAAACAACGTACAAATTCTTCAATAAGGATTACAACGGAGACAGATATAACACAGAAGAAAATTCCAGCCAAGGTGCTTCGACATTTTCCATTAGCTCCTAGATTGCGAAGATTGTACATGAACAAAGAAACAGCGAAAAATATGAGGTGGCACAAGGAAGATCGAGTAGATGATGGTAAATTGAGACATCCTGCTGATGCGGTAGCTTGGAAGCATGTTGATAAAATTTATCCTCGATTTGCCGAAGATTGCAGAAATGTAAGACTGGGTCTGTCAAGTGACGGATTCAATCCATTTGGGGTAATGAGCTCTGGTTGGTCTACTTGGCCAGTTGTACTAATGCCATATAATTTACCTCCATTGCTTTGTATGAAACAGCCATTTATGATACTTTCATTACTAATACCCGGTAAGCATGCACCTGGAAATGATATTGATGTTTACTTAGAGCCTCTAATTGATGAGCTGAAACAACTATGGTCTGAGGGTATTGTAGCATATGATGCCCATTTAAAAGAATCGTTTAGATTACATGCTATTCTATTATGGACGATTAATGATTTTCCAGCCTATGCTAATCTGTCTGGGTATTCCACAAAGGGAAAGTGTGCTTGTCCTGTATGTGGTCCGGAATTTGAAGCTCTTCAATTACCACATAGCCGAAAGAGTTGTTATTGGTTTAATCGAAGGTGGTTGCCCTTGAGTCATAAGTACAGGAAGTTATCAGCTATGTTTGATGGCACAGTTGAGAAGAGAATGAAGCCGCGTCAGCTGACAGGTAATGAGATTGTAAAATTACTTGAGGGGTTTCCAAAAGTTGTGTTTGGAAAAAATCGATATTCTAAATTTAGCCCGCTCAGAGTAAGAGATTATTTAAAGTCAAAAAGGTCACTGAAGCGTAAGCGAAAGGTCCGAAAAATGCAAGTTGAGGAAGAAGACCAAAAATTACCTAGAGGATGGACTAAATTTAGTATCTTCTTTCAGCTACCTTACTGGCAAAATCTTAAAATCCGCCACAACTTAGATGTCATGCATATTGAGAAAAATATATGTGATAACATAGTATCAACTCTCCTACAAGATGCAAACAAGTCGAAGGATGATCTACGGGCGCGCCAAGATCTGACTGCTTTGAATATCCGAAATGATTTGCAAGCTCAAGATGTTGGACTTAAAAAATTAAAGTTGCCTCCGTCTCGTGTTACACTGTCAAATGAGTAGATGCAACGATTTTGTGAAATTCTCAAATTAGTAAAGTCTCCGGATGGTTACTCTGCTAACATTTTAAATAATGTCCAAGTGCAAGAGCGAAAACTCTTAGGTCTGAAGACCCATGATTATCACGTTCTTCTCCATCAATTGCTTCCTGTTGCAATCCGTAACAATATGGATAAAGAAGCGTCAAAGATTATTATTGAGTATTGTGGGTTTTTCAGAAAATTATGCTCTAAAGTCATAGATGTAGATGAATTTAAAAAACTTGAAGCTGAGGTCCGAGTTACTCTATGCAATATGGAAGTAATATTCCCTCCTTTTTTTACGGTTATGGTCCATCTTACTCAGCATCTTGCAAGAGAGGCTAGAATCGCCGGACCTGTTACTTATCGTTGGATGTATCCGATTGAGAGGTAAATTATATTTTTTTTGCATTCATTACTTGTATATGCGTTTTTGAAATTACCGTGCTAATAATTAGTTATTTTGATTCTAAGATACTTGGGCTCCATGAAACATAATGTTCGCAATCGAGCTCGTCCAGAAGGCTCGATAGCTGAAGGATACGTGGAAAATGAATGCTTTATTTTTGCATCACGTTACATGCGCCAGAAGAAAACCATGGCTCAAGTACCAGATAAGGAGAGAAAGCGTGAAAATTATCCGAGATCTCTCTTAGAACAAATTCATGCATATGTGCTGGAAAACCTTGATATGTTCGCAGACTATCGAAGGTAACAAATAACACCAGAAATATAGATGAGACTATTCATTTTACATAATGTTCGCAATGCAAACTTATATATTATTTATGTAGGCGACATTTGGAGAAGCTAAAGAATGAAACAACCTGTAGGAATGCAGCGCATAATATTCAGAAAAGACATAGAAAAGAATTTTCTGATTGGTTAAGATTTGATGTAAGTATTTAACAATTAATTTATGAACATTCATAATATAACATCCCCTAAATATTCTGAAATTTTTTGTCTTAGGTTGATAAATCACTTCTTGATGGTACTACGTTACCAGATGAAATTATTATACATGCACAACGCCCTTATTATGAAGTGAGACGTTATAATGAGCATTTGGTCAATGGATATAAATTTCGAACGCTAGAGACTGATGATAGGAGGGTAACTCAGAACAGTGGGGTCATGGGCTTGTTTGCTCAAGAATGTTTTTCAAGTACAAGAGATCAGAACCCAATTCTAGCTGACATACTATATTATGGCCAATTAGAAGATATTGTTGAGGTAATTTACGGGTTTGGTAAACCAAAACAATGTACTTACACGATGTTCAAGGTTTGGTGGTGTCCTGCAAAAAAGCAAAAAGATCATTATGGATTTACACTTGTCAATCTCCATCGAGAAGTATATACGGATGAGAAATTCATTTTTGCAGAACAAGCTGATCAGTGCTTCTTCGTGAGAGATCCGAATGTCATATCTGATTGGGTGGTTTTGTACAAGGAGCCAAGATCTGTTGTTCTACCTAATAACAATGAAAAAAATATTGAAGAAAGTGAATATAATTATAGTGAACCAATTGGTTCATCTGATGATGTTTGGCAAGAATTCTCTTACGCACAGAATGTGGCGTTGGATGTAGGTATGTAATATATATGTTACACCGCATTAAAGTTTTTTAGCTAATCATAATAAGAACTATGCATTTCATAATAACTTATCTCATGAGCATGTATATTTTTTTTCTTAACTATGTTAATAATTGAATTTACAGATGAGGAGGGTGAGGAGACTCTTTAGCTAGCCCTGAGGGTGATCGATCACGTAGTATCACCCCTGGTACTGGTGCTGATGATACACTATCATCTCCCGATACAGGTATAAAAATTAATTAATACTTTAATATATTTTATCAATTATTAATTATCTAGCTAATAGTGATCATTTGTTGCAGATGCGGGTTACTCATCACTTGGCCCCTCTGATGCAGTACCAGAACCATCCCCTGATGCAGGTATTCAATATTATAATGCTCAATTATAATGGTTAATTATAAACTATATTAATGATTCTCCTTTCTTATGTAGGGGATACTTGGACACCTACATATCCTTCTTATACATTCCACACGGACTTGCGGCCAAAGACACAGGACTATCTTGGTTTACCTTTACCTCCAGCCTCTCATAAGTCTATGGCTGACGCAAGGGAGTACCATACACGTGCTGCGAGAAAATTAGAAGAACTGCGTGAACTGATTGAGGCACGAAAACGGGTTGCACTCGCAGCAAAGGAAAGAGAGATAGCGAATGGTAAATTGTATAAATATTTTTAATTTTCACATTTATATATTATATGATATATTATTATGTTATTATTGTAGGCGCTAAGGCGGATCGCATCGAGAACAGACGTGGCGGGGGTAAGCCTGATTCCAAACAACCGCCAAGAGGAATGAGGGCAATAATTCGGTGGAATAGTTCTAATTTGCCCGTTGGTCCATGGTCGACCCGCTTGAATGCATATATTGGGGTTCTAGTGCGTAGAGCGACCATTATCAACCCTTATTTTCAATTTCGAGAACTACCATGGAGCGCATACGAGGTGATATGGACAGCGCTTATGGTAACTACATATTGCTATTACTTTTTATTTATTAATAATTAGTATTTGATATTAAATTATCCTTCCTAAATGTGTATGTAAATCTACAGGACTGCTTCTGCCTTGAGGACTTTGAGGGGGCTTGGAATTATGTGTTCAATGTCAAGGTTGAAGCAGTTCTCAAACAATGGAGGCATGAGATCAAACATAAAACATATGACAGGTATGAGGAGGACTGGCAGAGGTTTTTAAACCTCGACCCCCGAGTTGACGAGGTTCATTTCACAGCTCTCCTCATGTATTGGGATAGCGATGCCTCCAAGGTTAGTTTCATGAAAATTACTTTATACTTTTAAGATATTAATTTATTGCATATTTGCTAATTTTTTTCTTTTAAAAAAGAATAAATCCACGAAGGGAGCAGAAAATAGAAGAAAGAAGCTGCATGACCACCACTTGGGCTCACACTCCTATGCCAATCTGGAGGATGTTTATTGTCAGGATACGGTAGATTTCCATCTAAAGTTTTGATGAATTTAATGATTAGTATGATTATGAGTGTGATAATATATATAATATGACAGGGAAAATCATTAATGCCAATACACTTGAGGGCGAAAGCGGCGTATGGCATTTTTCGTGATAGATATAGGGGTGATGAGAAGAATCGAGATAAGATCAAGGCAAATCTCGAGTTGGTGGTGAGAGTTATACATATCTTGAGTAGTATTATTAACTCTATTTTGTTAATATTATGAGGAAATGAGAACACAAATAACATTGTCTTTACCATGAAATAATTATATATTTGTGCTTTAGGAGGGATTCGAGGCTGCATCCAAGAAGGCTGCAACTGTGTATATGTCGCAGCAGGAGGAACAATCTGAGCCGGACCCTCACATGCTTTCTGCAGAGGACAACATTACTCTCACACAGAATTTGATGGGTCATAATAGGTATGGATGTAGAAAATTTGAATCAATTTGAATACTACGTTCCTATTTATATTTTTTTATCATTATTGAATTCGAGATTAAAATTTAATATTTATTTCTCCCTAAACATAGGAGAGGGAGATATCCTCTGCATGGTGTTGGAGCTTCACCCGGCGTAAGCATGAGGTCATCCACAGCATCCTCCTCCACACCATTTACATCCATGGGAGCAGCCCCGCCTCGGTTCCAAGCTATGCCATTTGTCGCACGTATCTCTGCATATTTGCTTGACAAGATTGACCAGGAGCTACATATCCAGGTGACTAATGAGATGACAAAAGTTGCGCTGACGACGAATTCGATGGATGATCTCCTGGGGTATGTCATGCAATATTTAAGCGGTGCGATTCCTCATAGCGCGTTTGGTTGTGTTATACGGATTATAAGCTCGCTTGGCGATAATTCCGGCGCTGGTCAGAGCAGCACTCAGGTACCTTATTTTTTTCTTAAAATAATAAATTCATTTATATTTAATATGTATTAAACACCCTTTAATGATTATTCAATTGACCATTCAGAGTGGAGATATTGGAGGGAGCAGCACACGTTCTCGTCACCGGGATAGAGATACTGCCGACGACGACGACCGATGAGGTTTATGAGGTTTGTAGTATATTTTTAATGCAATGAACAGCTTTATCTGTTATAACAATACTTATATGCGTGTTGGATGTATATATTAGACGGTCTTGGTTGATGCATATTTTGAAGTAGATAGTTGGATTTGTTTATTATGCTGGAATTGATTATATTATTGGCTGGATCTGTGCATTATGTTGGATTTGAATATTTTTGGGTTTGAATAGAATTGTCTAAAATCTTGATTATATTTGGATGGTTGGATGTATTCATATATACAGTATTTATTGTATGTATTAATGTATTGGTGTAATTGTATAGGGAAATACAAATTGTAATATATTTTTTTTGCTGGAAAAATAGCAACCTAGACGGAATTCCGTCTATACTGAATCAAACTAGACGGATATTCCGTCTAGGTTGTAATAATCAACCTAGACGGAAAACCGTCTAGGTTGACAACCTAGACGGAAAACCGTCTAGTTTTCCAACCGAGACGGTTTTCCGTCTAGGTTGTCAACCTAGACGGAAATGTTACTTCCGTCTAGCTTGGTTTCCGTCTAGTTTGACAAACTAGACGGAATTCCGTCTAGTTTGATCCAATCTAGACGGAAACAGAATAAACCAATCTACCTAGACGGATTTCCGTCTAGAAAAGCCAACCTAGACGGATTATATACCAACCTAGACGGAAATTTCCGTCTAGTTTGGTCGTTTTTCTACTAGTGCAAATACAGAGATTTACGTGGTTCGGTAATAGGCTACGTCCACGGGGAGAGGATAAGGATATTTTACTATATGGAGAAGAAATACAACTGGTTACAACTCACAAAAATCACTTAAATATACCCTTACCAAAGCTCTCAACTCGCTCGCAACATCTCTCTCTCAAAGTGCTAAAAAGACTCAATAATCTCTGGTTAAGAAACCCTCAAAATCGTGTTTGTATTTTTACAAACATCCAATCCAAAACCACCCAGGAAAATAAAACCGGCCCATAACCGCTTACTGGTCGGTCACACATATGCAATCGGTCGACCGACCAGAGACACAAAATTACACCCTCTAACGTGCACGGGATCGGTCGACCGGTCACACCCTATCGGTCGACCGACCCGAAACTCCTATAAAACCAATTTTGTGGCGATTGCATCGGTCGACCGCTCTCGCTCAACCGGTCGACCGTTCTAAGAGTTTCATGTTCCCGTAGTTTCCCTGATTCTATTCGCCGATCTCTTCAATTCGCCACCTCGGTGAAGTTTTCCCAAAACTGAACCGACACCAACATAAGCACCAATGCGTCGTCTCACCAAATTCGACTGCACTAATGTGGTTGCTTACGTACCCCCTCTTCCAAGGGATCAAGCAGCCCGTAGTTCATCCAAATTGTCACGAACGGTCTTAACAAACACGAATTTGCAACAAGTTCCTACAATGATTGAACTTGTTGCTCGGAACCACCTTTGTGAGCATATCCACTAAATTATCTTTTGTATGGACCTTCATGAGCTCCACATCCTCATCTTCAAGAACATCTCTAATGAAGTGATAACGAACGTCAATGTGTTTCGTCCTCGCATGAAAGACCTGATTCTTCGCCAGATAGATAGCACTCATGCTATCACAATAAATGATGACGGACCGCTGCGTATCACCATATCCTCCAAAAGTCTTCGAAGCCAAATCGTCTCCTTTATAGCCTCCGTAATCACCATATACTCTGCCTCCATCATTGACAAAGCCATAGTAGACTGTAAGATGCATCTCCAACACACCGACGCTTGAGTCAAGGTGCATCTCACGACATCCCAATGACCCTGACCGGGGTCGTGTATGTATCTCAAAACCATCTTCACTGCCTGTGACAAATCCAACCTCGTACAAACTATGGCATACATCAAACTTCCAACTACGCTCGCATATGGAGTCTTAAATATCAATTCTCTATCTTCAACTGTCTTCGGTGAAAGGTTAGTTGAAATCTTCAAATGGACTCCCAATTGTATACTAACTAGCTTCGTCTCTATGCTCACATGAACCACTATAGAACTTTCTTCAAATAAGCCATCTGTGTCAAACAAATTTTTGTCATTGTCTCTGTATCTATTTATCTTTATTCCCAAAATGCATTTCGCTTCACCCAAATCCTTTATCTCAAACTCGCTCGAAAGCTGAATCTTCAATCTATCTATTACAGACCTGGAAGTAGAAGCAACCAACATGTTTTCGACATAAAGCAATAAGTAAATGTACGCGCCTCCATTCAACTTGCGATAGTACATGTAATGATCAAACTAGCTCCTAATGTATGAATGACCGGTCAAGAACCCATCAAATCGTTTATACCATTGTCGAGGAGATTGCTTCAGCCCATATAATGATTTCTTTAACCTACAAACCAACTTTCCATTCTCTGCAGCTCGAAACCCCAATGGCTGAGTCATATAGATTTTCTCATCAAAATCACCATGAAGAAATGATGTTTTCACATCCAATTGATCTAATTTCAAACTATACTGTGCCCCCAAAGCTAACAAAATCCGAATTGAAGAATATTTCACCACCAGAGAGAAGACCTTATTGTAGTCAATACCTTCCTCCTATGCATATCTCTTCACAACCAACCTAGCCTTGAACCTTACGAGAGTGTTTTCAATGCCCTCCTTCTTCGTATACACCCACTTGCAACCAATAGTCTTTCATCCCTTTGGAAGCTTGATAAGCTCTCATGTGTCGTTCCTATGAAGAGACATCATCTCTTCCTGCATAGCCACCTACCAAAAATTAGCCTCTGAACTCTGGTCAGCCTCTCAGAATGTAGTAGGAACCATCTCATTGACACTCTCCACTGAAAGTGCATACGCAACGGCTATGTCTGTATACCTCGTTGGCATCCATATGCCTCTCCTCGGCCTCCGAACCGTAATAGAATCCCCTAAGTCGTTGATCCATGATCCTACTTAACTGTACCTGTATCATCCAAATCATCGTCGTGCTCATCTGACGTAACCTCAGTCGGCACTCTAATGGATATGGTCCTATCTGGACAATGTGGAACTGTATCAATCTCTATCACCTATGATATCTTCTCTGTCAGGGTGCTCTTCACCTGATGAGAGCAGGGAAGCTTCAAGATCAAAGCCTCATCGAATATGACGTTTTTACTAAGCATAATCTTCTTATCAACTGGATTCCAAAGCTTGAATTCTTTTACACTACGCTTGAATCCAACAAATATGATCTTTCTAGCTCGAGGTTGTAATTTATCAGTCTTCACATGATAAAATACAGGGCACCCAAATACCTTGAGCTGATCATAATCGCGTGCTGACTCTCCCGACCACATCTCCATATGGTTTTCCCTTCAATCGCAGATGAAGACAGACTATTAATGTAGTGGCTCGTATATGAAAGTGCCTCGACCAAAAAGATCTTCTTCAAACCACTCTGTGATAACAAATATCGGACCTTCTTCAGTAAAGACCGATTCAATCTATCTGCCACCCCATTTTGCTGCGACGTATAACTAATTATGAAGTACCTCTCTATGCCCTCGTCTTGACATAGTTGGTGAAAGAGGTCTGAAGTATACCCGACGTCGTTGTCAGATCGCAACCTCTTGATCTTTCTCCCTGTCTGCAGTTCTAACATTATCTTTCACTCCACAAATAACTCTAGGACTTTATTTTTATGCTTCATGGTGTACACCCAACAATGCCTAGAATAGTCATCTATAAAAGTGACGAACTAATATCGTCCACCAAGTGATGTCGTCTTGGTAGGACCCTAAACATCCGTGTGCACGTAGTCGAAGATGCATGTTGTCCTGTGTATGGCTATCCTAAACTTCACATTTATCTTTTTGCCAAGAACACGGTGCTCACAGAACTCTTTTTTCCACTCTTAGCTCTCTTCAATAGCCTCTTCTTGCACAAAGTTTGCAGTGACTTTTTACCTGTGTGCCCCAACCTATAGTGCCAAAGTCTGCTCGCGTTCGCCTCTGAAATAGCTGAAGCTACCTGACCAATCTCGGTGCTTCCTTTTAGATAATACAAATTCATACTGCGGACTTCCTTCATCACCACCAAACATTCCTAAGTAATATTCGCTACAGCGTTCTCAAAGGTCACCTTGAATCCCGTCACCTCCAAACCTCTAATTGAAACAAGATTCTTCTTTAAATGAGGAAAGAATCTCACTTCATTTAGTTCACGAACAACTCCATCATGCATCCGGATCCTGACGGTACCTATCCTATAAATGCCACAGGATTAATCATTTCCCATGACTACCACGCCCCCATCAAGTCTCTCGAATGATACAAACAATTCTCACCGGGGAGTCACATGATAAGTAGCACCAGAATCTGGCATCCAATCAGATGCATCCACATGGTTCACCTCTGGAGTAATCAATAGAGAAAAGTACGAATCATCAAAATCATCACCTCTAGAGACGTTCACCTCATTGGCCTTCGGGCCCTTCTTCTTGCTATTCTCCTTCTCTTTGAGCTTCGGGCAATCTCTCTTCCAATGTCCTTGTTCTTTGCAGAACACACACTGGTTCTTCGCTAATTGGTGGTGGCCTCTTGACTTTGACCTGCCTCTATTTCCACCTTTTGGATATGGACTTCTTCCTCTCGTCGACAATGTCTCTCCTGAAGTGCTAGCTCGGGAAGTCTCTTTGTCCTTCCCCCCTCAAATCATAATTCCTCAATGTAATAGTCACTTTACTGTATATGATGGAAGATCTACCATTTAACAAAGTGAGCACGAAGATATCATACTCCTCATCGGGTAAGGAGCCCAACAAAATAATCGCCTTGTACTCGTCCGTTATCTTCTCATCCACATTTGCCAAGTCCGATAATAACTTTGTATAGTTACTCACATAAGTCGCAAGTGAGGTGCCCTTAGACATCTGAAATCTAAATAATCTCCGTAGCAAGTATAGTTGATTCTCAACACTCTTCGTAAGGTACTTGTTGTTAAGAATCTATCACATCTTCATCGCAGACGTCACACTAATCACATTGTATTTTAGCTCTTGTTCCAAATAAGACCCGATCACCCCGCAAACATTCCTATTCATCTTGTCCCATATCGTCTCATTGTATTTCTATGGACCATGATGGTATCTTCCAAATTTGAGCATTGAGAGTATCATGTATATCGCTCATCCAGAAACCAAAATTGATCTTGCCGTGATACTTCACTACACTAATCGTAGTATTTGAAGACCAAGCTGAACTGTACTCATCATTGTCTTGCTGCTTTCACCAACTTCTTCTCCCATGCTTACAAACTCCAAATTGTAAAGAAAGATTCAAAAGTCGACAGAATTGAGAAATTACCCAGCTGAACCATAGATAGGATTCCAACATGATCTCCTAACTATACAAGGAAAGCGAGATCCCAACGACAACTCCGCAACGCTATCTCCACCGAAGCCTAGAACTTCAATAACCAAGCTTCAAATAACGAATCTTCCTCCACCCAATCCAAAACCCTAGATCTCTGATACCAATTGTTGCGCGTCGTGCGGAACCATGCTCAACAACTAAACTAGTCGGTAAGCGATGAGAGAAGAGAACAAAAACCAAACACGAGTACAATTCACCAAAATATGATACAAATCAAACCAAACACAGAGATTTACGTAGTTCGGCAATTGTGTACGTCCACGAGTAGAGGACGAGGAGATTTTACTATATGGAGGAGAAATACAACGTGTAACAACTCACAAAATTACTCAAATATAACCCTAACCAAAGCTCTTAACTCCCTCACAATATCTCCCTCTCAAAGTGCTAAAAAAACTCAATGATCTTTAGTTAAGAAGCCCTAGAAATCGGGTTTGTATTTATACAAACACCCAATCCAAAACCGCACAGGAAAATAAAACTAGCCCATAAGCGCTTACCGGTCGACCGCACCCATACAATCGGTCGACCGACCAGAGACACCAAATTGCACCCTGTAACGTGCACGGGATCCGTCGAACGGCCACACCCATCGGTCGACCAACTCAAAACTCCTGTAAAACCCAATTTCCTAGTGATTGCATCGGTCGATCGCACTCGCTCAACCGGTCGACCGTCCCGAGAGTTTCATGTTCCTACAGTTTTCCCTAATTCTGTTTGTCGTTCTCTTGAGTCCCCTAGTCATCTATCCCAACACAATTAATTACATCACACTCCCTTCATCTCCTCACCCTCCCCTTAGGTAAAGTTCAATCCCCACCACCCTATTCTCTACCCAAACTGGCCTTTCATAATTCCCTAAAAGTGTAATTTAGGGGCATGTGCTTAGAAGTAGACTTGTTCCCATATCAAATCTGGACAACCATTCGGAATGATTCAAACATGGGGAGAAAGCACAAATCATGGAGAACCAGCAAACTGAAACCACAAAAGAATTAAGAAATTACAGCACGATGAAAGCTCATGTGACAATTGTGCTGGATGTGAAGAAGTCGTGAGAGAAGCAGTAGGAAGTTTAGGAGAATCGGCCAGGTAGATTGGCGGTCGACCATGAGTCAGCGGCAGTCGACCGCGAATGTGCAAGAAGGCTAGTGGGATACAGAGCTGAAGACGGTCGACCATGGCGGTCGACCGCGAGGACCCTGTAGGTGATTTTTGGTCTCGGGATGAGATTCGGTCGACCACCATGGTCGACCGCGCCATGACTGTAATCGATTTTGATCTCGGGTTTTTGGTTCGGTCGACCGTCGTGGTCGACCGCGATACCTGCGCGGTCAACCGTCACGGTCGATCGCAGACTGATTTTGGGCTGGGTCTTGGTTTTTGACCCGGTTCGCTTCTGAGTTGATATATAACCATAAACCTGATTAATTAGGGTTAACCAAGGACGATTTTGAGTAGTCTTTTGGAGAGGATTGTTGCATCTAATTGTGGAAGATTTGTGAGAGATCTAGAGTTTTGTTTTAGGGTTTGATCGGTGAGGTTTGTAACTCTATTTGTATTCTCTTGATTTCTAATAGTAAGTACCCCCCTGCCCCGTGGACGTAGGTAACTTGCCGAAACACGTTAAACTCGTTGTCTTGCTGTAGTATTATGTTTGGCTTATTAGTTGTGATTTATCTCTTGGATTGTTCGTGTCGTTCCGAGAAGCTTCTGCTGCACACAACAATTGGTATCAGAGCTTCAGGCTTGTTCGAAGGATTCGGTGAAGATTCCTATCTGAAGAGTTAGATCGACAACATGGGAGATGCAAGCACATCAGGTTCGTCTGTTATAAAGGCGATACAGAGTCTGAGCATTAATAACACGAAGATTGATGTTCCGAAGTTTGATAGCAATATCAATTTCGAATTGTGGATGTGTCAGGTGATGAACGCCTTGGATGCACAGAATTTGGAGGAGACTCTTGAGTCAAAAGAGAAACCCGTTGATATGGAGGATAAGGTTTGGAGGAGGATGAACAGTAGAGCTTATGGTGTTATTAGGTCGTGCTTGACGCCGGATCTTATTTATGATGTAATGAACAAGACGTCGGTGAAAAAGATGTGGGAAACACTCAATGAGAAGTATCTTACGAAGAGCATTGAGAATCGGCTTCACTTGAAGAAGATGTTTTACCAGTTCAAGATGAAGAGGAGAGTTTCCATCAGGGAGCATGTCAACAATTTCACTAAGCTACTTTCAGATATGGCCAATGTGGACATCATAGTTGAAGATGAAGACAATGTGATGTTACTTTTGTGTTCGTTGCCCAAAGATGATTATGGTACGTTTGTTCTAACTATGATCAATGAAGAACTACAGTTAGCTATAAGGAGGTGACCTGAGCCTTGGTAAATTATGAGTTGAGGAAGAGTGATGGTGAACCCTCCGAAAAGGCATCGGGAGATGCATTAGCTGTTCGAGGCCGTGATCCAAACCGCCGCCAGTTCAACCGCTCAAAGTCAAAGAATATGAGTGCCTATAAGAGTGTTGGTAGAAATCAATATCGGTATTGTAAAAAAGAAGGACATTGGAAGATTGACCGCCCAAAGTGGAAAGAAAAAGTCGGGAAGAACAAAGGGAAAGCTGTACAGGCTTGAGAAGTAAATGTTGTAAAAGCTATTGGTGAGCAATCAGATTCAGATTCTTCGGGCAACTCGTGTCCTGTACTACCGTCAGTTTGCTATGCTGATTCCACGGAGTGGATGATGGATTTGGGAGCTACATATCATATATTCCCTAGGAGGGATTGGTTCTCTAGCTTTGAGGAGCTATAAAGAGGGGATATCATGCTTATGGGTAATAACCACGTATGTCCTATTGGTGATATTGGTTCAGTCCAGATTAGGATGCATGATGGAGTGATTAGGGAGTTGGAGGAAGTGAGGTTCGTGCTGCAGTTGGCGAAGAACATCATTTCTCTTGGGACTTTGGAGGTAGCTGGATATAGAGTGATCTTAGAGGAGGCTACAGTGAAGGTCACGAAGGGTTTTATGGTAGTGATGCGAGGTGTCAGGAAAAACAACCTATACTACTTGAAGGGCAAGATAGTTATAGGGATCTGACAGCTTCTATCACTACAGAGGATGATACTACCACTTTATAGCACATGAGACTTGGACACACAGGAGATAAGTCCTAACAGTCATTGGCGAAATAGGGGCTATTGAAATGTGCTAAAATCTGCAAGATGGAGCTGTGTGAGCATTGCGTACTCGGGTAGAAGACTAGAGTGAAGTTTGGAACCGCTGTTCACAACACCCGAGGTACATTACATTACATTCACACAGATGTTTGGGGCCCTTCCAAGAACACATCTCTTGGTGGGGCCAACTACTTTGTCACTTTCATTGATGACTATTCTAAGAGAAATTGGGTATACCCTATGAAGCATAAACATCAGGTCCTGGATATTTTTGTGGAGTGAAAAAAGAAAGTGAAGCTGCAGACAGGTAGAAAGGTGAAGACTCTACGTTCAGATAATGGTGGAGAGTACAAGAGTGATCCGTTTCTACAGTTTTGTCGGGATTATGGCATTAGAAGACACTTCACAGTTTGAGAGACACCGCAACAAAACGGGGTGGCTGAGAGATTGAACCGTACCTTACTGGAGAAGGTGCGATGTATGATAACGCAGAGTGGATTACCTAGATCATTTTGGGCCGAGGCGTTGGTTTATGCGAGCCATCTCGTGCATAGGTTATCGTGCACTGCGATAGACGGGAAGACTCCTTTGGAGCGTTGGTTTGGTTCGGTGGCTAGTGACTATGAGTCGCTTCAGATATTTGGGTGTCCAGCTTATTACCATGTCAGTGATAGTAAATTAAATCCGAGAGCGAGGAAAGCAGTCTTCGTGGGATTTAGAGATGGAGTCAAATGCTTCAAGTTATAGGATCCACAGGATAAGAAGATAGTTATTAGCAGAGATGTCACATTCGATGAGGCGTACATGATGAGGCTTCGAGTCCCTCAGCAGGTGGAGGGAGACCAGACAGTGAAGATATCGTAGCAGGTGAAGGATGATGTGACTCCACCCATTTCAGAGAGCATTATATCTATCGAGGCTCCTACAGAGGTGACACTAGGAGGAGATGAGGTGACAGCCAGGAAGATAGATGTTACAGTGGATTATAGGACTCAGGAACAGGGTCATGTTCAGGGGTCCATTGCAGCAGATAGATTGAGGAGAGTAATACGTCGGCCAGCTAGGTATAATGATGTCATGGTCGTATATGCATTATCAGTAAAGGTCGTTGATGATATGGTTCCATCCATATTCAGGGAGGTAGAGTCTAGCCCCGATTCGATCAGATGGAGTGAAGCTATGGAGGAGGAGATGCGGTCTCTTCAGAATAACGACACTTGCACATCTACCTAAGGGTAAGAAAGATATAAGTTGCAAGTGGGTATATGCGAAGAAGGAGGAATCTTCTCTTGGGGACATTCGATTCAAAGCCAGATTGGTTGCCAAGGGGTATGTACAGATTGAGGGCATTGATTACAACGAGGTATTTTTACCCTCGTCGATACGGATTTTATTAGCATTAGTGGCACATTTGGATTTGGATTTGGTCCAGATGGATGTAATGACAACCTTTCTACACTATGATTTAGATGAGGAGATCTATATGACAAAACCATTAGGATTCAAAGCTACAGGAAAGGAAGATTTGGTTTGCAAGCTGAAGAAGTCTCTTTATGGTTTGAAGCTATCTCCGAGACAGTGGTATAAGAGATTCGATGGCTTTATGATTGGCCATGGGTACACGAGGAGCCCATTTGACCCATGTGTTTATATGCACAAGCTACAGGATAGTGAGCACATATATTTGCTTTTATATGTTGACGATATGCTTATTACTTCTAGGAATTCTTCAGCTATTCAAAAGTTGAAAGAGAAGCTGTCATTCGAGTTCGAGATAAAGGATATTGGAGAGGAAAAGAAGATATTGGGTATGGAGATCGAGAGAGACATGATGAAAGGGAGTTTGAAACTTACACAGAAAAACTACTTGTAAAAGATGTTGAAGAAATTCAGCTTTGATGGTAATGCAAAAGTAGTTATCACACCATTGGCTCCCTACTTTAAGCTTTCAGCGTTGATGTCACATGTTTCAGTTGAGGACAGAGATTATATATCAAATGTCCCATATGCTAGTGCCGTAGGTAGCTTGATGTATGCAATGGTGTGTACGAGGCCAGATTTATCACAGGTCGTGAGCATGGTATCGAGATACATGCACGACCCCGAGAAGGGTCATTGGGAGGCCGTGAAGTGGATTCTACGGTATGTTCGAGGCACCGTGGATGTTTGTTTAGTATTCCAGAAGGATGAGAAAAATGGACAGGATTGTATTGGATATGTGGATTCAGATTATGCTGGAGATCTTAACAAGCGCCGGTCTACTTCAGGTTATGCTTTTACATTGGTAGGTGCACCTGTATGTTGGCGATATACACTTCAGTCCATAGTGGCTCTCTCTACTACAAAGGCGGAGTATATGGCGGTGACTGAAGCTGTGAAGGAGGTTTTGTGGTTGCGTGGATTATTAGAGGACTTGAGGATTGCACAGGAGACCATTCGGGTATATTGTGATAGCATGTCAGCTATCTATTTGGTGAAGAACCAGGTTTATCATGCGCGTACAAAGTACATCGATTCAGATTCCACTTTGTTCGTGACATTTTGGATGATGGAGACGTCATATTGGAGAAGGTCCACACGAATGACAACCCTACAGATATGCTAACCAAAGTTGTTTCAGGAGTGAAATTTGATCATTGTTTGAACCTTTTGAACATTCTTCAGTGTTGAGGCCTTTGGAGGCCATTTGGGTGAACTACGTTTGGCTTGATTCCTTTGGTAAGAGGATACGTAGGCAGTCTTTCAGATGCAGTCGGTTTGATCTGTTGATTCAAATGGGGGGAGATTATGTTTCAGCTCTAGTTTGGTTCCCAGACTTGTTGAGGGACTATTGGATGATTTGGTGTCAGCTTAGTTTTTGGTAGAAACATTCACCGAGGTGGAGAATTGAAGAAATGGCGAGAGAAGTAGCAGGAAGTTCAGGAGAATCGGCCAGGCAGACTGGCGGTCGACCGCGAGTCAGCGGCGGTCGACCGCAAATGTGCACGAAGGCCAGTGGGATTCGGAGCTAAAGGCGGTCGACCGTGGCGGTCGACCGTGGCGGTCGACCGCGAGGACCCTGTAGGTGATTTTTGATCTCGGGGTGAGATTTGGTCGACCGATGTGGTCGACCGCAGTATAACTGTAATCGATTCTACTCTCGGGTTTTTGGTTCGGTCGACCGTCGCGATCGACCACGATACCTGCGCGGTTGACCGCAGACTCATTTTGGGATGGGCCTTGATTTTTGACCCGGTTCATTTCTGAGTTGATATATAACCATAAACCTGATTAATTAGGGTTAAGTAAGGACGATTTTGAGCAGTCTTTTGGAGATGATTGTTACATCCAATTGTGGGAGATTTGTGAGAGATCTAGAGTTTTATTTTAGGGTTTGATCGGTGAGATTTGTAACTCTATTTGTATTCTCTTGATTTCTAATAGTAAGAACTCCCTCCTCCTTGCCCCGTGGACGTAGACAACTTGCCGAACCATGTTAAACTCGTTGTCTTGCTGTGGTATTGTGTTTGGCTTATTAGTTGTGATTTATTTCTTGGATTGTTTGTGTCGTTCCGATAAGCTTCCGCCGCGCACAACAGGATGTCCTCATCCAGAACCCTTATACCCCAATCATCTTGGTGCATAAATTGGATATGAACAGTGAGGATCATTGCATGCTGGGCAGCACTTTGTTTTATCCCATAAAAAGAAAATTATATCCTAACAAATTGACACCTTAGGGTAAAAGAGTGGGGGATCGAAAAATTCACTAAGGGGTTAACTCAAAGGTTTTCAAGAAAAAGAGAAACATACCTATAATTATGATTGCCAACAAATTACCTCAAACAATCACGAGCCACGGACCCTTAGAGCGAGGTTCGATAGGTATGCAATAACAAACTGGAGGCGTAGTATCTTGAGAACAGCAATAATGCAGGAGTCCATTCACAATTAACCCTTTTATTTAAGTTCTTGTGATAAATTTAGCATTTTTGTCAAGAAACTTTATTACGCGAATTTCTGTTCGTTTTGTTATAAATTTTTGTAAAGCTAATGGTTAACTTGCTTCGTTAAAATAACAATTCTTATAGAAGCTAGAATTCATGATTCTATGTGAAAGTTATTGATCAAGAATTGACTCCAAAAGGGTCAAACCGTCTCTAGAATTTGGAAGGTGGTAGTAGCGGCTTCACTTTAAGGGAAGATTTTGTAGGGGTGTCCAAAAAGCCCGGGCCCGGTGTCCGGCCCGGGCCCGGCCCGGACGTGCCCGGACCCGGGCCCGGCCCGGGCCCGGAAACCCGGGCCAAAACCGGGTCCGGGCCCGGGCCCGGGTCCGGGTCCGGTCTTTGGCGCCCGGTCCGGGCCCGGCCCGGGCCCGGAATAGTAATTTTTTTTTATTTTTTTATTTTTTATGTGCCATATATGTATATATATCTCTATAATATTTATATATATAATATATGTATATATAATATATTTTTATATATGTATAAGTATATATATATATGTATTAATATATAATTATATATAACTATGCTCTCTCTAGTCTCTTATATATGTATAATATATATATATTCTCTCTCTCTTAATATATATACAAGTATACTCTCTCTTATATATATATAATATATGTATAAGTATATATAAGTATACTTTCTCTTATATAAGTGTATATTAATATATATGTATAACTGTATAAGTATACTCTCTCTTGTATATGTATGTGTATACTCTCTATGTATAGGTATATATAAGTATATTCTCTCTTATATAAGTATATATGTATAAGTATACTCTCTCTTATATATGTATAATATATGTATGTATGTATACACACACACACTCTCTCTCTCTCTCATATATATATATATGTACATATATTCTATACTCTCTCTCATATATATATATATGTACATATATTCTATACTCTCTCTCTCTCTCTCTCTCTCTCTCTCTTAGTATATAAGTATACTCTCTCTTATATATGTATAATGTATGTATAAGTATATACAAGTATACTCTCTCTTATATATGTATGAGTATATATAAATATACTTATATGTGTATATTATAGAATTAAAGTTATAAATATATAATTTATATTTTTATATATTTATGTATAATACAATTTGTTTATATAATTTCTATAAGTATTTACAATTTGTTTATGTATAATATATTTATATATGTGTGTATATATATGTATACATATACATATATTGAATTACATGAATACTTTGGGCTACTTAGTCTAGTGCTAAAATTTAGGAGTTTGGAGTGGAGGTTAGCGGTTCAAATCCTAGTCACAACATATATATTTAGGAGTCTTTGATTGGACCTTGGGCCTTGGGGCTCTTTGAATTCTACAATTATTTTTTATTTTGTTTGTTCCTATAAATTCTATAATTATTTTATATTATTTTAATTTCTATAACTTTTAATATTTGTAATTAAATAATTATAGTTGATTAATAATATGTTTTTATCAAAAATGTGTTTATTTTTTTGATTTAGATTTTTGTAAAAAGCGAAAAAAATAAAAAAAATAAAAAAACAAAAAAACCGGGCCGGCCCGGTGTCCGGCCCGGGCCCGGGTTTGGGTTTTGCCCGGCCCGGGCCCGGTTTTCCGGACCGGGCCGGGCCGGCCCGGCCCGGATGGACACCCCTAGATGTTGGGACCCATCACAAGAAGTTCATAGACTTAACGATTTCCTCCCATTTTAATTAGGGGATAAGGTGGGGCTTTTCACCACCTTCTTATTTAAATATTTTACATCAGATAATGGAGCGTGGAGGTCAGAAAATAAATACTCCAATACACCTTAATTTGAATTTTGTACACTGGTTCCCAACTCCACAACACCTATGCCTGCCTCAGAAGCATAAACAATATTAGATTTGAAGATATCCGTCTTGTGCTATATTTACTAATTGGTTGTAGGTTATAATGATGTAGAACACATGACAGATATGTTTATGTCAAATTGGGACAGTCGCAAGCCCAAACGCGGGTCCGGTCGACGAAAATAACTTGCTACGAAGAGACGGCCATAACTTTCAAACCATATGTTGGAATTTGACGAATTATATATGAAAATCGACTATCTCGATTGAGACGAAGCCAACCAAACCTACCCATAAGGGTTCGGTTTGCTTCATCCGTTTCGCCAAATTCCTTACGTTTGATAGATATGTGTATTTTTTCTGTTCTTTACTATTTTTAGTAATGTTTTAGAAGTCTGTATTGATTAGAAACAAATCCGATTTAATCTCAGATTTGACCGGTGGACTTTCCTAGTCATGAGGAGTCTTTTTAGGAGTCTTAATGTTTTAGGAATTATTTTACTATTTTTGGTAAAGTTTAAGTTCTTGTAGGAGTTTGAGTCCTTATAGAAATCTTATCTTTTTTGTATTTAAGTAGAGCCTTGTAAGCCTTAGAGGCATAACTTTTAATTAATAAAATTTTGTTTTATTCAATATTTACTTCGTGGATTCGAAGCTTTCCGTGGATTCGAAGATTGTCCTTGGTGGATATCCACCAAGGCTACTACTTCCGCACCGCGTCATATAAGTACTGTAAATACATTTTCCTCTAGTAAAGAGTGAAACAAACTATCGATCTCTTTCTCTGAGCATGAAATCAAGTGAGCCAGGTTAGAAAGGGAGCTAGATACTTGGTCGCGTCTGAGTAAGAAATCAAGTGAGCAGTTCAGATCAGGCCAGGTCCATTTATTCTATATTCGATCAGCAATGAGCCATTGTTCTCAGTTGTTAAAAATTTTATTAAGCAGCGAGTGCAGATTTTCCTTCTTCTATCTTTTTATTATTTTTACATGAGGAAGAGTGTCAATATAAGAACTGAATGATTATCTTCACATTTAGGCGTGAAAGCTATTATTAACACGTGCTTTGATTTTCCTTTTTTTTTTTTTGCAAGCCAAATATATTCTGAAACCAATTCCACTGTCAAAATAAGAATCGGATGATTACCTAGACATACTAAATAATGTAATGCTATGGTAGGCAGATACCGACGTATATGCATACTTTTTCTTTTTCTTTTCTTTTTTTTTAAAGTGCCTGCTGAGCTTTTTCACTCTTCCTCAAAGATTTGTCACAGTAATCCGTTGATGAGGAGAGAGTGCACAAAAGTATTGGATTTATTAGTGTATGGCAGTTGGCACTAGGTGAGGGTCACAGCTGTGTCTAACGCTGTATTTATGATCATGACATTTAGGCTTGAAAGCTACTAACATGTTTATTATTCCATTTCAAGCTGGGCATCTTATTCTTCATCAGAAAGAATAGGAAATCAACTGCACCATTACTCGCCACCACAGGTAGTAAATTTACTCTTATCATACACTAATTCTACACTACAATAGAGAAAAGTGAGCTCCCTTTGGCAAGTCATCAATTTTGGAAAAAGTTGAAGAGAATGGATCTCACGCTTCTCTCTCTTTAAAAAAGTAGTAGTGTATTGGTGTAGTTATCACTAATCTTTGTTTAAAAACATCTTTTCTGTTAATGAATGTTCGCAGCTTGTTGTTTTGGACTCCATTTATTAGTATATATGTACCAGCAAGCACATACCTCCCCGTTCCCAATGAACAAGTTCAAGGCTTCCATTGCTTTCTGTTTTCTCATCCTTTTGTTTATTTCTGCAGTTCGTGGATCAGTATTTTCATGACGTCCTTGCTTCCTTTCTGCCAGTTTCCAAATTTCAAGTCTGCTAACTTTGGTTACAATAAAAGAAATGTTTTACGTTGAGGTATATTGGAGTTTGTACTTGGTCAATCTTCGACTAGGGAGGAAATGCATCATTGACTATTTTCATTTCTCTTCCCTGTTTAAAATTCATCCTAAAACAAAAAAACACAGGTAATTGGGGGTAACATGTTGGGGATGCACAATCCCCCTGATGCGATTTGGAAATAGAGATTTAGGAGAGAAGAGAGAAAATCAAACAATC
>BQKN01063891.1:135919-157804 GCA_022839385.1 Asparagus kiusianus
CGAATCTGGGCCAAAACCCGACTCCGGTCGACCGCAGCACCACGTGCGGTCGACCGCGACAAATCCCAATCCTGATCGAAGTCTCTGGACTTTGGGCGGTCGACCGCAGCGCCACGTACGATCGACCGCGATGCTGCCTGCAATCTGCCTGGCTCTCTGGACTTTTGCCGGTCGACCGCAGCGACACGCTCGGTCGACCGCGACGAAGGCAAAACTCTGAATAGCTCTCTGGACTTTGAGCGGTCGACCGCAGCGTCACAGGCGGTCGACCGCGATGCTCTTCCAGCCTGTGCACCCAGTCTGTGCACGTCGCCGGTCGACCGCCGTGCCATGGCCGGTCGACCGCGATACTGCCAAATCACCTCTTCGTCGTTTTGCTTGAACTTCTTCGTCGTCGATCATGTTCCTACTGTTCCAACTTTGTTCCTCCTCTCTTCTGAAGTATAGGGCATGCCTGATAGTTAGGCTTCACATATCCTAACATAACATCTCCAATTAAATCATTTCTTTAGCTTATGCAGTGAAAGGGAAATTGTTTCAGTTAGAAATCAACAGCCAAGTATTCAGAATTAATCTATTCTGAACAAATTCATCGAGTCTTGTTCTTGCTAAATTATTAAAAATACTACAATCTGTTGCAGCTCTGATAAGGCAAATTTCTGTTACAGGTCCTTATTGAACGAAGCTCCATGTCGTAGTGTGAAAAGGACATACAAAATAAATGCACGAAGGTTATAGGTTTGAGCAGTGTTTACAAGTATGTAAGAAGAAGATAATTTCCTTATTTCATTATAGTTTTAGTTCTTTGGGAGTGATTGGAATCCAAGAAACGAGATGTGATCAGCCTAATTTACTACAGGTTTGGATTATTCTGTGAACCTAGTCTAATCCAAAGGCCTAAAAGTTTAGACCAAATGCATTTAATGTTACTTATCCCTTCATTAAACATGATCTCCAGCATCCATATATAGTAGTCAAACTTGGAGCCAGTGCATTCTTTTCTTGCTAGCCTAGCTCATGTAAATGAACTCCACCAGGATCATTCATCCCTTGATCATACTACCTCATCGTCTACTGTACTTGATCAACACAGTAATGCTAACTGCACCACTAATTTTGTACTGGTTTGGTATTACAGGACACAATCGTGTAAGCCCTTCCTCATTAATTTGTAATCAGGACCCATGTGTGATGTGTCTCTTTCCTAGAAGTAAAAAACTGCATCTAAATTCTAAAGATATATACGTAATCAAGTCTGAAAATAGTAATTTAACAGACATCATAACTAATATTCAAGTGGCATTTTGTAGCATAAGAGATCTGACCTCTCTGTTAATAACTAACAAAACAAGGACCAATGTTACAGAGTTCGAACTAAGGTTCTGTTATGATGCTTTGCGTCAGAGAAGAGGAAGTGATAGACTCTATATAAGAACTGTGGTTCCTACAAAGATTTAGTCAGGAACAATTGACAAACAGGACGCATTGCAAGACATCAACAGATGAGCAACCAACAAGTTGAAGGCGCGGGGAACCAAAACTTCCACTAATTTCACGTGTATCCCCTATAGCATCACCCGGTTTACACTTTTTTTTATTGTTATCCTGGGTAATCTTTTTAGAAGATCTTGTAGGATTGGCGAACAATGTTGAAGAAGCTCAGAAAAACAGTCTGGAAGTTTGTCGGCCGACCGTGAGATCAGCTGCAGTCGACCAGAAACGTGCACAGGTCGAAGCAGGTTTCTGGAGTTGGGATAGTCGACCAGAAAGTAGATCCAAAGGGAGAAAAATGATCCCCCGAATTTAATGAAGGTTCAGCCTCTTAGTAGAGTCAAGATTAAAAGAAAAGGGAGCAGAGAGCTCAGAGAGCAGAGCCTATTTTCCTTACCCTCCTTCCTCCTTTTTACAGTCCTTCGCCCCAAAGATTCTAACCATTAGCTTTGACTATGCACAAGAGGGCGATGGTGAGATGAGCAGACATGATGCTGAGTCATCCTCTACTTTACAGATATCGGCTGGCGATTAGAAGAGAAGTCATTTGAGCACAGGAGAGGATGTCTCCATCATATCCCAGATTTTGGCAGATGAAGCATGACGGAAGATAGGTTGGCTGCTTAGTTATTCTTTTCTTTACAGATGTTGGCTGGTGATTGGAAGGAAAGCCATTCGAGCACAGGAGATGATATCTTAGTAATATCTGGGAAGTGACTTGTGAGCAGAGTAAGTTGTTTATGCCTGAGATTTGCCAGAGTTGAGATCTTGATGGGATCGATCAATACTGTAGTGTCGATTGATGCATATCTGAAGGGAGTTGAGTTGAATTTTATCTTCTCAGTAGAGACAGGTTGGTTTCTGAGTCATCCCTATGATTTGATGACCTGATAGTCGAGTGAGCTTCTGGCCAAGGAGACAGTCAAGTAGATGGTAGAGCCGACTATTTGAGGAGTCATCTCGATAATGAGGTGAGTGGACTCTTGAGAAGTCGTCTCGATCATGAGGGGTCGACTGATCCCACACTTCGTGTCGGTAAAAATGACTTGTTTGCTCGGCTGGTCAATAGATTCATTCTTGGCTGGGCTTTAGACCGCTAAGCCGGTTTGGGCCATAGCTCTTTTGGGCCCATGAAGACATAGCTTCTCAATATTTTTGTTTTTAGATGGTGAATTCCCATAACACACGTAAAATTGGTTTTTTTGTGATTGTGATTTGTGCTTGTGTTTTGGTTGTGATCTTTCTCATTCTTGTTCATTCACTATTTAGCTTTCAAGTCCGCTGCGTACAACAAGTGGTATCAGAGCTTCGGGTTTGGCTTGGGGCTTGTTCGAAGGATTTGCTAAACGATTCTTACTTGAAGAGATAGATCTACAACATAGGAGAAGCAAGCACATCGGGGTCGTCACTTACAAAGGCAATACAAAGTCTGAGCATCAATAATTAAAAGATTGATGTTCCGAAGTTCGATGGTAAGATCAATTTCGGTTTGTGGAGGTGTCAAGTGATGGATGCGTTGGATGCACAAAATTTGTAGGAGACTCTTGAGTTACAAGAGAAACCTGAAGACATGGAGGACAAGATTTGAAAGAAGATGAACAGTAGGGCTTGTGGAGTTATTCGGTCATGCTTGACGCCGGATCTTATTTATGATGTGATGAACGAGACGTCGGCGAAGAGATTGTGGGAAACGCTTAATGAAAAATATCTTACAAAGAGTATTGAGAGTCGACTTTACTTGAAGAAGAGGTTTTACCAGTTCAAAATAAAAAGGGGAGTTTCCATTAGGGAGTATGTAAATAACTTCACGAAGTTACTTTCAGATATGACCAATGTGGACATCATGGTTGAGAATGAAGACAAGACGATGCTACTTTTGTGTTCGTTGCCAGAGGATGGTTATGGTATGTTTGTTCTCACTATGATCAATAGAAGAACTATTTAGTTACAAGGAGGTGACCTCAGCATTAGTAAATTATAAGTTAAGGAAGAGTGATGGTGAACCCCTTCAAAAAGGCATTGGGAGATGCATTAGCAGTTCGAGGTCGTAGTCTAAACCGCCGCCAGTTCAACCGCTCAAAGTCAAAGAATAGAGGTGGTCATAAGAGTGTTAGTAGAAATCAATGTGCCTTTTGTAAAGAAGAGGGATATTGGAAGAACAAGTGCCCAAAGTTGAAGGACAAAGTCGGGACAAGAGGAAAGTTGTACATGCTTCAGAGGTGAATGTTGCTAAAGCTGTTAGCGACCATTCAGATTCGAATTCTTCAGGCTATTCATGTCATGCACTACCGTCAGTTTGCTATGCCGACTCTACGGAGTGGATGTTGGATTCGGGAGCTACATTTCACATTTTCCCTATGAGGGATTGGTTCTCCAGCTTTAAGGAGCTAAAAAAAGAGGATGTCGTGCTTTTGGGTAATGATCACGTTTGTCTTATTGGTGGAATTGGTACAGTCCGGATCAGGCTGCATGACGGGGTGACTAGGGAGTTGAAAGAAGTAAGGTTCATGCCATAGTTAAAGAAGAATATAATTTCTCTTAGTAGTTTGGAGGCAGCAGGTTATCTGGTGATCTAAGAGGATGTTACTATGAAGGTCACAAAGGGTTCTATGATGGTGATGCGAGGTGTCAGGGAAAATAACCTATACTACTTGAAAGGCAAGATAGTTACAGGGGGTCTGACAGCTTCTATCACTATAGAGGAGGACATTATCAACTTATGGAACATGCATTTAGGACACACTGGTGATAAGTTCATGCATACATTGACGAAATAGGGGCTATTGAAAGGTGCAAAAACCTGCAAGTTGGAGCTGTGTGAGCATTGTGTACTTGGGAAGAAGACTAGAGTGAAGTTCGACACTGCTATTTATAACACCCAAGATATATTGGATTATATTCACATAGATGTTTGGGTCTCTTCCAAGCATACATCACTTTGTGGGGCTAACTATTTTGTCACTTTTATTGATGACTATTTCAGGAGAAATTGGGTATATACAATAAAGCATAAACATGAGGTCCTGGATATTTTTGTGGAGTGTAAGTAAACAGTTGAGCTGTAGACAGGTAAAAAGTGAAGACTCTTCATACAGATAATGGTGAAGAGTATAAGAGTGATCCATTTCTATAGTTTTACCGGGATCATTGCATTAGGCGACACGTCACAGTTCGAGAGACACCACAACAGAACGGAATGGATGAGAGATTGAACCGTACCTTGCTAGAGAAGATGTGATGTATGATGATACAGAGTGGATTGTCTAGATTATTTTGGACCGATGCGTTAGTGTATGTGAGCCATCTCGTCAATAGATTGTCGTGCACTGTGATATAGGGGAAGACTCCTATGGAGCGATGGTCTGGTTCGGTGGCTAGTAACTATAAGTCGCTTTGGATATTCGGGTGTCCTGCTTATTATCATGTCAATGATGGAAAATTGAATCCGATGGCGAGAAAAGCTATCTTTGTGGGATTTAGAGAAGGTGTTAAAGGCTTCAAGTTATGGGATTCACAGGATAAGAAGATACTCATTAGCAGAGATGTCACATTTGATGAGGCGTACATGATGAGGCCTCAAGTTCCTCAGCAGGTGGAGGAAGACCAGACAGATGAGATATCACAGCAGGTAGAGGATGATGTGACTCCACCCACTCCAGATAGCATTATATCCATTGAGGAGCAGAGTCATGTTCAGGAGTCCATTGCAGCAAACAGACCTAGAAGGGTGATTCGTCGACCAGCTAGATACAATGATATCATGGTTGCATATGCTTTTTTAGTGGAGTTCATTGATGATATGGTTCCTTCTATATTCAAGGAGGTAGAGTCTACCTCTGATTCAATCAGGTGGAGGGAAGTTATGGAGGAGGAGATGTGGTCTCTTCAGAAGAACGACACTTGGGAACTTGCAAAGCTACCTAAGAGAAAGAAAACTATTGGTTACAAGTGGGTATATGCGAAGAAAGAGTGATCTTCTATTGGGGACATTAGGTATAAAGTCAGATTGGTTACCAAGGGACATGCACAGCTTGAGGGCGTTGATTATAACGAGGTATTTTCACCCGTTGTGAAGCATTCGTCGATTCGGATTTTATTGGCATTAGTGACACAGCTGGATTTGGATTTGGTCCAGATGGATATTAAGACAGCCTTTCTACACGAAGATTTAGATGAAGAGATCTACATGAAACAACTCTTGGAATTCAAAGATGCAGGAAAGGAAGATTTGGTGTGCAAGCTGAAGAAGTCTCTTTATGGTTTGAAGCAATCGCCACGACAGTGATACAAGAGATTCGATAGCTTCATGATTGGCCATGAATACATGAGGAGCCCATATGACCGATGTGTTTACATGCACAAGCTATATGATGGTGAGTATATTTATTTATTGTTATATGTTGATGATATACTTATTGCTTCTAGAAATTTTTTAGCTATTCAAAAGTTAAAAAAGAAGTTGTCATCCGAGTTTGAGATGAAGGATCTTGGAGAAGCTAAGAAGATATTGGGTATGAAGATCGAGAGAGAGATAGGGTAAAGGGGAGATTCAAGCTTACACAGAGGAGTTACTTATAGAAGATGTTGAAGAAATTCAACTTTGATGGCAATGCAAAGGCTGTGAGTACTCCATTGGCTCCCTACTTCAAGCTTTCAGCTTTGATGCCACCCGTTTTGGTTGTGGATAGAGATTATATGTCAAAGGTTCTATATGCCAATACGGTAGGTAGCTTGATGCATACGATGGTGTATATGAGACTAGATTTATCACAGGTCGTGAGCATGGTATCAAGGTACATACACGACCGTAGGAATGGTCATTGGGAGGCCGTGAAGTGGATTCTATGGTATATTAAAGGCACCGTGGATGTTGGTTTGATTTTTCAGAAGAATGATAAGACAGGTAGGATTATATTGGCTACGTTGATTCATATTATATGGGGGATCTTGACAAGAGCCGGTCTACTTCAGAATATGTGTTTACATTGACAGGAGCACCGGTATGTTTGAGATGTACATTTTAGTCTACAGTGGCTCTCTCTACTATAAAGGCGGAGTGTATGGCGGTGACTGAATCTGTTAAGGAGGCTGTGTGGTTGCATGGATTGTTGGAGAACTTGGGGATTTCGCAGGAGACCATTCGGGTATATTGTGATAGCATGTCGACTATCTATTTGGCAAAGAATCATGTTTATCATGCATGCACGAAGCATATTAATGTCAGATTTTACTTTGTTCATGATGTTTTGGATGATGAAGACATCATATTGGAGAAGATCTACACAAAGGATAACCCTACTGTAGGCGTATAAAATTGCCTACGGGTCCCTTAGCACAGCTCGACGACGTCGATTCGACGTACGAACCATCGGGCGACATATCCAGGCACGACTGTTATCCCACAACGCCGAAGCCAAGCGATATGCGACGAAGTGGACTAACGAGGCTAACGAACCGCACGCCAACAATCCATTTAGCACGCGGAATGAAGCCAACGGTTCGAGGAGTCAACGAGTCATCTAAACAAGAGCGAACTCGGATGAATCACGATCGAATCAAGATCGGTTTCGGACTCGAACTCAGAAGCGGATTAACTGCCATATCTGGAATCAAGTCAACAAATCAATTCCAGACCAAGTCAACCACAAACCGAATCAAATCCGAACAACGGAGAACCGGATAACAACGAAACGACGAAACGGACAAAACACCCGGGGACTCGGCCTTAGCCGAGCCACCCCATGGGTGGCTAGGCCCAGTTCTGTGCACGGGGCACAGTTTCGAGCGCCTATAAATAGGCCTTCAGGTTCATTTGTTCAAGGGTTGGAAATTTTGGAGAGAGGCGAAGCCCTGCTGGATTGAAGACTCAGATCTAAACAAGATTCAAACTTTGAAGGCTTTGGAGACTTGGATTTCCAGATCCGGTGCTCAGCGATCGTCAACGCCAAATAAGGCAGGTGTTCGAGAGGATCGGATCTTCAGATCTACACGATCACACTCCGGATCTAAGCTTGGTTCTTAGATCCCGAGCATCGAGCGGTTGTTTCCTTGGTGAAACAATCCCTCCCGGCTATTATTCCCTTGGTGGCATAATACCCGTTATATCGTGTAGATCCGACCGGATCGAGATCACGCGGTGGTCCACGGCAAATAACCCCGACGCAGGCAAAGAACCCACACAAAGCGAGTGACCGCAAAACAGGAGCTCGCGATTCGTTCGACAAACAAGGATAAAAATTGTAATCTTTCTTTTTCTTATTTCTGATTTTCATTGTAACCGGCTCTTATAAAAAGACCGGATCTTTTGTAACCGATACACTGTTATCAAGAGTGCAATGACATCAATGAAGAAAGACACGATTTTTACCGCGAACAATCTGGCGACCACAGTGGGAGCCACCGATCTCGCCGACGAGATCGTTGCGTCGCAGCCGCGGATCCCGATCCCGGTCGTGGAGGAGGTCGAATACGAGTTCGACCAACAGAAGTTTGAGGCGTACCTATCGTCCTCGTTCGGATCTACCTCCTCCCGTAAGTCCAAGTCTCCAAAGTTCTCTTCCAAGAGGAAACTTCGTTGGTACGAAGATGTTGAAGCTACCAACGAAGATCTCGCCCCGTTTGATGCCGAAGCTGCATTGGGTGAGATCTCCCCAACCTCCAACCAGGTCAGATCCGCTCTGGCCAAATTCTCCGTTACCGAAGGCGTAGTGACTCTCTCGAAGAGAGCCCGCCAAAGGCAACGGCAACGCTTTGCGAAACAATTCGCAAAGGCCATGGAATCTGTTGACGGAGTTCGCTACAAGGCGGATCTGAAGAACAAAAGAGGCAAACAGCCTCAACAGCAGATGAATGGTGCCTCTTCTAGGCCGCCAACAACAGAATGGGTCCGTGTCAAACAGAACCGCTTAACGCTGGAAGAACGCATTCGCAAGCGCCGTGTATTATCAGCGCAAGCACGGGCTCGAGTCGAGGAAGCCCGTAGGAAGCTGCAGAATGGAGTGGCCAAGAAATCGCCACCAACTCGCAAAGTATGGAGGCCTAAGTCTGAAGCGGCGATTCAGACTAAGGAGCAACAACTGCAGCCTTCGAGAATTCAACTCCCGGCGAATCAATCCAAATCGCCGATGACTTCCACAACTGCTCCGGGAGATCCCGCAAGACCATCCCAGAAAAGGAAGTCAGTCTTGGAGCGCCTCGGTCCACTTCCCGAGGAGCGAAGCAAAGCTCCAATCCAAGAACGTTTGGGTCCACTGAGACAGCTCCGAACTAATCAACATGCTGGGGGTCGACACAACCCTCAGCATGACAAGGAGTTCAAGGCTACTGCGTGTGCCAATTTGCGCATTAAAGTTCAGGAGCCCGCTGAGAATTCACGCCCACAAAGGCGCGTTTCAAGACGCGTGACTCTCGAAAGCCCAAAGAAGGCGATTCATCCTCAGAAGGAAATGTTGTCATCCGATGACGATGACGTTATACCTGAGAAGTCGTGCCAACACGCGATAAGTTGCTCCGACCTTCATACGGACGAGCTGTACTATCGTGCTGGGGGTACGAGCAGAGCCAGAAAGAGAAGTCCTCGTAGGCTCGAGACTCAATGCCCCTGTTCCAAACTCATTCGGACGGTATTGTCTCAGTGTAATTGCACTAAGACAGTCCCCGAAAGGGTTTCGGTGTTCGAAAGGCTCAGCACTAAAACACCAAAGCCAAGGCCTAGACGTTTCCGACAAAGGAGAGCGTTGGTTGAAGACGGAGAATGCCCGAGGGTCACCGCTAATATGACCAACAAGGGGACATTGGCACGGGATGACCTCGAGTCGATTCTGAATGCATCGCGGCGTCTAACCCGTTTGCAGTCCGGAGCCATCTCACGAAGGACGTATGGCAGGGTTCGGACAAGATTACCTTCAGAAGATGAAGAATCAGATGCATGCTCTGCGGTTGCGTCTGATAACACCGTATCCAGCGAAGGAGAACCCCGCGAGTCATTCATGATAAGCGCGGAACAAGTGGCCAAGATGCTTGAAGAAGCCATGGCCAAACAACAGGAGACCTTCAGGCTCGAGATGCAGATGGCCATGCAGACCATGAGGGAGATGCATGAGCAGCAAATCCAGGCACTGAGGAACCAGCAAGGCGAACCAAGCCACCGTAATCAGGTTGTTCAAGAAGTTGAACACACGGATACGGACGAAACTCATAATGCCAATGACCCTCCCGTCAACGCAGGGGGTGGTAATGAGGATGCCAACGAAGATACAAATGAAAACTTGAAGATCAAAAGCCTCGAGAGCAAAATCAATACCTTGATGTCCGCTCAAGAGGTGAAGAAAACGGGCATTCCTTGTCCATACCCAAGGGAGTGGGATTCAATCCCCTATCCGGCGAAGTTTAGTCTAATCAACTTCACGCCGTTCGATGGGAAAGGTTCCCCCACTCAGCATTTGATTTATTTCAAATCGCACCTGGGTGTTATCTCCGGCAATGAGCCTCTGATGGTACGGTCATTCATTGGCACTCTTCGTGGAGCCGCCTTCGATTGGTACCGTCGCCTCAAGCCAGGAAGCGTGCATAGCTGGGACGACATGGAGACAATGTTCCTCGCTAACTTCTTCGACGACGACACCGAGATATCCATCGGAATGTTGCTCGACGAGAAACAAAAGGATGGGGAATCGGTCGAAACCTTCGTCAAGAGGTTCCGGAACAAAGCGTTGAATTGCCGGGATCCAATCACTGAGGAGTTCATCCTCCAAACTTGCCATAACAACCTCGTATTGGACGTGTTGGAAGCAATAGGGACAGCACCGTCCAATACCTGGAAAGACTTGAAGGTCCGAGGGGAACAAGCTGAACGCTTCCTCCGAAGGAAGAAGGCCGAGAGGGGTCAATCGACAACGAATCCTCCGAACTCGAACTTCGCCTCCCGTGGTAAGGGCAAGACACCTGCAGCGGCTGTTGACGCTAATCAAACGTCACAACAGCAGTCCCGGAGACAACAGAAAACTTCGGATCAGAGGCCTCAAAAAGAATACTCCTTCAAATCCCTCCTTGACAATAACAAGATCAAGCTCCCACCGATCACGAATCAGGAGGAAGCTGACAACACTGCGGATCCGAAGTACTGCGCATACCACAGGAGGATCCTTCATCCCACCAAGGCCTGCTTTACTCTAAAGAACAGTATCCAGACCTTGGTTGAAGCCGGCGTCATAACGCTGGAGTAAGCCAGTCAAGAATGGCGTGACTCCAGTGGGTGCACGAGTATAAACTGTATCCCCCTAACTCCGACCGGTATATGAGTATAAACTGCTTCCTGACACTCCAAAAAGTATACGAGTATAAACTGCTTCTTAATACTCCAATAGGTATATGAGTCTAAACTATTTCCTTTCTTTCATGGGAAGTTCCTGGAGAGTGCCGTGCGTGGTACTCTTAAGGATAACCCGATCGTGCACCCAGTTTTGTAAAGAAAGCTGGGGGTCGATAATTCATGTAACGGGAAGTTCCCGGAAGAATGTTAAATATAATATTCTTAGGGATAACCCGATCATTATGAATAAAGTGATAAACACTAAACACTCTTGAAATCACTGACGAATTGTCAGAACCCCGTTTTTGTTAAGTCTTTATCACTTAACATCAGAAACCCCCTTTGAGTAATTTGTACGAACCAACATCTTACAGTAATTTGTACTCTTACTCTCCTTTTTCGCTTGGTCAAACCTTCCTACAGTTAGGACCAAAACCAAATTCCCCTCTCGATTCCTTCAATGAACGAGAGGCCCACAAATCGAACGATCAAACCTTCCTACAGTTAGGATCGTCTCAAACCTCCCGCTTGGTCAAACCTTCCTACAGTTAGGGCCAAAACCAAAATCCCCTCTCGATTCCTTTAATGAACGAGAGGCCCACAAATCGAGCGATCAAACCTTCTTACAGTTAGGATCGTTTTAAACCCCCCACTTGGTCAAACCTTCCTACAGTTAGGACCACAACCAAAATCCCCTCTCGATTCCTCCAACGAACGAGAGGTCCGCTTTCAAATCGAGTGATCAAACCTTCCTACAGTTAGGGTCATCTCAAGCTCCCGCTTAGTCAAACCTTCCTACAGTTAGGACCAAAACCACAATTCATTCTCGATAAACGAGAAATTCATCTTTAGTTCGGTAATCAAACCTTCCGACAGTTAGGGTTATCCGATTCTTTTTGATTCTCGGAGTGGAGATCCCACTCTTAGTTTCACCTTTCCGGATTCTGGGGGTGGAGATCCCACCTCGAGTTTCCTTTCCTTTTTTTTTGGGGAATAGAATATAAAATTCTTCCTTCCCACACCAATCATTTTCCAAGAATTTCGGATTTATTCTAGGAAGTTTATCCCGAATCCTAAGCAGGGATAAGTCTGCGCCTAACACGCGCTGCCGGTTTAGTCTTTTTCCGTAGAAAAAAGACACCAGAGTTCGATTCTGGGGTATTTTATCCTGAAACCTAAGTAAGGATAAGTCTGCGCCTAACACGCGCTGCCGGTTAGTTCTTAACCGTTAAAAAGAATACCCGTCCGCATATTCAACATTGTGGCAGGTTGTTATTAATAACACCGAAATCCATGCCTTACACGCATGGGGAATTTCATCATGAATCCTAAGAAAGGATATGCCGACGCCTAACACGCGCCGTCGGTTAGTTCTTAACCGTTAAAAAGAACACTCGCCCACATATTCAACATTGTGGCAGGTTGTTATTAATAACGCCGAAATCCATGCCTCACACGCGTGGGGAATTTCATCCTGAATCCTAAGAAAGGATATGCCGACGCCTAACACGCGTCGCCGGTTTAGTCTTTTTCCGATTGAAAAAGATACCAGAGTTCGATTCTGGGGAATTTTATCCTGAAGCCTAAGTAGGGATAAGTCAGCGCCTCACACGTGTCGCCGGGTAGCCTATTCCCGTAACAATGGCGAAGCCTATGTATTCGATATCATAGCACAAAGTCTCAGAGAATTCAATCTCTGAGCACAACGTTACATGCGAACGGATTTAAATAATTCGCATGCTAGTCCGACTCAAACGGTAGTCGGTAAAGGCTAATCAAATCCGTTTAAGGCTGAGGGTTAGCCAAAAATCCTAAAGTCAACGCCTAACACGCGTCGTCGGGTAACCTATTCCCGTAACAAATGGTAAAGTCTATGTATTCAACATCATAGCACAAAGTCTAAAGGAGTTCATTCCTTTAGCACAACGTCACGTGCGGAACGGATTTAAACAATCCGCATGTAAGCCCGATTCAAACGGTAATCGGTAAGAGCATGACAAATCCGTTGAAGGCTGAGGATTTGCCAAAAATCCTAAGTCAACGTCTCATACACGTTGCTGTTTAGTCTTTTCACAGGAGAAAGACGAAGTCTACGTATTCAATATCGTAGCACTAAAAGGGTTAACTCTTTTAGCTTAACGTCACATGCGGAACGGACTTAAACAATCCGCATGCTAGCCCGACTCAAACGGTAGTCGGTAAAGGCTTATCAAATCCGTTGATGGCTAAGAATTTGCCAAATATTCTATAAGTACGAGTCATTGACGCATCAATTCTATGGGTTGGTCTCGTGACTCGAGTATCCGCCACGCTCCAATAACTTAAGAGCTTAAACTGTGTATACTCCAGCAGACGTACGAGTATAAACTGTGTCAGACGTCGAACAATACGTCACAATGAAGCCTGGACGCTGGACAACGCGTCGCAATGAAGTTTAAACGCCGGACAACGCGTTGTAAACAAAGATTCAACGCCATCAATCGATGATCAGTTCTATGTTGAAGCAACCAACTCGAGCTAAAAAGTCAAGAAATCAAGAATCGACTTCAAGTTCAAAATTCCAACAACGGTCAGACAATAAATGCATCACCGGAACCCTTACAGACGTTCGACAAAGCACCGAATAGCCTGAAGGAATTGAAGGAATCCAGAACAGAAGCCATTCTAAAGTCCCGTTACACCGACTGAAGGTTGGGACAATCACATCCAAAGTATTCCAGACTCTTCTATAAAAGAACGAGGCTGAAATACTTTGGAGGGGGTATCTGTAGGCGTATAAAATTGCCTACGGGTCCCTTAGCACAGCTCGACGACGTCGATTCGACGTACGAACCATCGGGCGACATATCCAGGCACGACTGTTATCCCACAACGCCGAAGCCAAGCGATATGCGACGAAGTGGACTAACGAGGCTAACGAACCGCATGCCAACAATCCATTTAGCACGCGGAATGAAGCCAACGGTTTGAGGAGTCAACGAGTCATCTAAACAAGAGCGAACTCGGATGAATCACGATCGAATCAAGATCGGTTTCGGACTCGAACTCAGAAGCGGATTAACTGCCATATCTGGAATCAAGTCAACAAATCAATTCCAGACCAAGTCAACCACAAACCGAATCAAATCCGAACAACGGAGAACCGGATAACAACGAAACGACGAAACGGACAAAACACCCGGGGACTCGGCCTTAGCCGAGCCACCCCATGGGTGGCTAGGCCCAGTTCTGTGCACGGGGCACAGTTTCGAGCGCCTATAAATAGGCCTTCAGGTTCATTTGTTCAAGGGTTGGAAATTTTGGAGAGAGGCGAAGCCCTGCTGGATTGAAGACTCAGATCTAAACAAGATTCAAACTTTGAAGGCTTTGGAGACTTGGACTTCCAGATCCGGTGCTCAGCGATCGTCAACGCCAAATAAGGCAGGTGTTCGAGAGGATCGGATCTTCAGATCTACACGATCACACTCCGGATCTAAGCTTGGTTCTTAGATCCCGAGCATCGAGCGGTTGTTTCCTTGGTGAAACAATCCCTCCCGGCTATTATTCCCTTGGTGGCATAATACCCGTTATATCGTGTAGATCCGACCGGATCGAGATCACGCGGTGGTCCACGGCAAATAACCCCGGCGCAGGCAAAGAACCCACACAAAGCGAGTGACCGCAAAACAGGAGCTCGCGATTCGTTCGACAAACAAGGATAAAAATTGTAATCTTTCTTTTTCTTATTTCTGATTTTCATTGTAACCGGCTCTTATAAAAAGACCGGATCTTTTGTAACCGATAAACTGTTATCAAGAGTGCAATGACATCAATGAAGAAAGACATGATTTTTACCGCGAACACCTACGGATATGTTGACCAAAGTTGTTTCATGTGTGAAATTCGGTCATTATTTGAAGCTAGTGAACATTCTTCAATGTTGAGTGCCTTTGGAGGCCATTTGGGTAAACTACGTTCGGATTGATTCCTTAGGAAAGAGGATACATAGGTAGTCTTTTCGATGCAGCCGGTTGGATTTGTTGATTTCGACAGGGGGGATTATTTGAGATCTCGTTCAGGTTCTCGACTTGTTGTGGATTGAGTCTGTTGTCGTGGATTTATTCCACTTCGTACTTGACGTAACAAGTGGGACATTTGGTTGCTTTTGTGTCAGTTCAGTTTTGGGAGAAACTTCACCGAGGTGGAGATTTGTAGAATTGGCGAACAATGTTGAAGAAGCTCAGAAAACAGTCTGGAAGCTTGCTGATCGACCGCAAGATCAGCTGCGGTCGACCGGAAACGTGCACAGGTCGAAGCAGGTTTCTGGAGTTAGGACGATCGACCGCCAGGGTTCGGTCGACCATCGCGGTCGAGCGGCCAAACCCTGTAATGTTTTTTGTTTCTGTCGATTCCTGGGTGGTCGACCGTGACAAATTTGGCGATTGACCGCCAATCGGGTTTTGAGTTGGGTTTGAATTTCAGACCCGTTTTGTTTTGAGCTGATATATAACCCTAAACCTGATTGATTAGCGTTAAGTAATGACGATTTGAGCAGTCTTTGAAATAGGATCATTGCATCCTTTGTGGGAGGATTTGTGAGAGATCTAGAGAGCTTTGTTTAAGGGTTTTTAGTGAGATTTGAAACCCTATTTGTAATTCTCTTTATCTCTAATAGTAAAAACTCTCACCTCCTTGCCCCGTGGACGTATGCAACTCGCCGAACCACGTAAATTGGTTTGTCTTGCTGTGATTGTGATTTGTGCTTGTATTTTGGTTGTGATCTTTCTCGTTCTTGTTTGTGGACTATTTAGCTTTCGAGTTCTGCTGCGCACAATAGATCTTGCCCATAGGTGAAGTTAGTGAGTCTATCTAAGAATTAAAGATCCGAAAAAATTTCAAGCCAAAGGGTCTATCTATAAATATGAAACTACAAGGTAGTAAGTCGAAAACAGTGACAATTAATGCTTATTTCTAAACCTTCAAGAAGATTTCACCTTAAAATATATGGATTCCTTTTTATATCAATGTTCCCAGAATTAAGATGCCCTTGTGACCTCGAGGACAGCAGATTAAAGCATCTCCTAATCCAGCTTAAATTGATCCATGCAAGTTTCATCTTTAATTGGCCTTTGTCTAATTATAAGGTCAAGCTATCGATTACGTCATGATTCCATCATCTAACAGCATATCATACATATGTGTAACTGCAAGCTTATCCAAATCATAAGCCACGCATCTAACAGCCATCTCATGAGAGCTCGCAGATGACCATTGAACATGTTGAATAAATTGCTTATGGTCGGAACAAATCACAATGTGTGCGAATTGTCGATGAGTGTAATCACTGTCCATAAGAAAAGGGTTCGCCTCTTCTCGGTGCAAATGCTACAGTGACGTCTTTCCTCACAGGATTCAATGGCAGATAACAAGTTAAGATGCACTCCAATAACATGTTCTACAAGGAACAGCAAATATCTCTCTCTGATAGGAAGAAAGATAGAGCACAAAGGTTTTTCAGTGTTATCAACTAAGGAGATCAAGTCTCTATTTATAGATGAACCATGTTAGAATACCAAAGGTTAAATTACATTGCGAACACCAAAAGTTAAACCATGTTGGGAACATAAAAGGTTAAATCATGTTGGGAACACCAAATGTTGAAGAACATTGGAAACACCAAAGGTTAAAAAATATTGAGAACACCAAAGGTTAAAAATAAATAACAAACATTTTTCTTTTGTGTATTTGAAATACACAACAATCCCACACTATTTCAAAATACACAAAACTCAACATCATTTGGAACCAAGAATAACAAAGTAAATGTCAGAGAGAATCGAAGATACAATGCATTAGATACTAGTGCTTTTCGACTTGAACTAGTCCTAGGACAATGAATCTTATCTCACAGAAACATGGTAGAATAAATTATTTGAACCAATATCCCTTGAGCGTGAAATAGAGGACTCATGCCCACACTGAACATTTATTATATTGTTGTTCATGCGGGTGTGCGTTATTTTGGCCCTACGCTTCCTGTGCTTCATGAGTGCTCTAGAATACATGCCTAGGTACCCATAAGAACCGACCCAGTTCTACACTCACATAGGTGGTTATCCATCAAGTGTGTATAAAATACATCACCACATATTAGGATTATGAACTCTCCATTAAGAGCTTAACTCATCCTTTCTTAGTTTATCAAGTACTATATAAATATATGAAAATATACTATATGTATATAATGTACTATCTCACCATTGGTAGAGACGTCTCATAGAGAAATCGATAGTACTGTCAGAACAAGGAGTGACTTTTTTCCCCTTTGAACCTACTTCGTAGGATCACCAATCACGTAGGTAAGGTTGCCACCAATCTTGCTCTATTTATTAGGCAGTAGTCACATTCCCCTCGATGCAATTTTCACTTGCCTCCGATTAAGTGGTTTCACCAGTGGATCGGCTAAATTTAATTCTGACTTCATATAATCTAGAGTTACAACTCCAGATCATAGCAGCTGCTTAATACTTGTGTGTCTTAGACGTATGTGTCTACTTTTCCCATTATATATATTACTCTTGGCTTTTGCAATTGCGGCCTGACAGTCACAATGCATAGACACAGAAGGATGCATAGTAGAATCAATGGGAAGATCTGCTAAAAGGTTTTTCAACCATTCAGCCTCAGCACATGTCTTATCTAAGGAAACTAACTCGGACTCCATGGTAGACCGAGTTATCAAGTTTTTCTTGGATGTTTTCTAAGACACTGCAACCCCACCAAGGGTAAACACATAACCACTAGTGGACTTGATCTTTTGTGAATCTGAGATCCAGTTTTCATCACAATACTCTTCTAATACTGGTGGAGACCTTTCAAATCTTAGTCCATAATTAATGGTGTCTTTCAAGTACTTGATCAATCTTTCTAGGGTCGTCTAATGTTCCTGACTAGGACACTGGGTGTATCTACTTAATCTGCCCACTACATAAGCTATGTCAGGTCTTGTACAATTCATCAAGTACATAAGGCTTCCAATAAATTGGGCATATTTGGGTTGTGAAACACTATGTGAATTTCTTTTCTTAAGTTGAACATTTGTCTCATAAAGTGTCGACACAGGCTTACTATCATAATATTCAAACTTTTTCAAAACTTTTTTCACATAATGTTCTTGAGTCAAAGTGAAATCATCTGTATTTCTAAGGATTTTAATCCCAAGAATTACATCAGCTTCTCCCGGATCCTTCATATTAAACTAGGAGGATAAAAACTTTTTTGTTTCACTTATTAACTCAAGACTAGGGCTCAAGATGAGCATATCATCCACATAAAGACCGATAATGACATACTGATGATTCTCAAATGTTTTAAAGTAAACACACTTGTCTGCATCATTTATACGATAACCATTGGATAACAATGCATTATCAAATTTTTCATGCCATTATTTAGGCGATTGTTTCAACTCATATAAAGACTTAATTAACTTACATACTTTTTGCTCATTTCCTTGTACGATAGCACCCTCCGGTTTATTCATATATATTTCTTCATCTAGATCGCCATACAGAAAAGCTGTCTTGACGTCCATTTAATGAACAAATAAATTATGAATTGCTACCAAAGACATTAGAACTCTAATAGAAGAGATTTTAGTTACAAGAGAAAATGTATCAAAATAATCTATGTCTTTCTTCTAGGTGAACCCCTTAGCTACCAACCTAGCCTTATACTTTTCAACCGAACCATCAGCTTTAAACTTTCTTTTGAAGATCCACTTACAACGTATAAGTTTAGCACCAGGTGGCAAATTAACCACCTCCCAAGTATGATTGGATATGATAGAAGTCAATTCAGAATTGATCGCATCCTTTCAAAATAGTGCGTCTCTAGAGCATATTACTTCATTATAGGTAACTGGATCATTATCCAAAAGAAATGTGTAAACGTCATCACCAAAATTGGTGGATTTTCTCTCTCTTTTACTCCTCCGAATTTCTATTTCAGAGTTTTCGAGATTTTGTTGTGAGTCTTCACAAACAATTTCTTGTGAGCCCTTATGAACCTTAGATTTTTCAAAGCTACTTTTTATAGGAAAAATATCTTTAAAGAAATCAGCATTTTTACTTTCAATAATAGTATTTTTAGTTACTAGATTATTATTACTTTTGATAACAAGAAATCTACTAGTAGCACTATTTTGAGCATAACCTATGAACATGCAATGTACAGTTCTAGGTCCTAATTTTTTCTTCTTAGGTTCATTCACATTGACTTTGGCAAGACACCCCCACACTTTGAAATATTTTAGGCTAGGTGTATAGCCTTTCCATAATTCATATGGTGTTTTTTTAGTTTCTTTTTGGGGTATTCTATTCTGAATGTGACATGGAGACAGATAGCTTCCCCGCATAAGTTTAAGGGAGCACCTGAACTCATAAGCATGGAATTCATCATTTCCTTAAGGGTTTTATTTTTTCTTTCAGTGACTACATTAGATTCCAGAAAATATGGAGGAGTGGTCTCATGTATGATGTCATGTTTATCGCAAAACTTCTGAAACGGATTTGATTCATATTCTCCTCCCCGATCTGACCTAAGTCTCTTTATCTTACGGTCAAGTTGGTAAGTTGGTTTTCAACTTCTGTTTTATATTTCAAAAACATGTCTCATGTCTCATTCTTGTTTCTTAGAAGATAAACTTTTGTATATCTAGAGAAGTCATCTATAAATATAACATAGTAAAACTTTCCTCCTCTAGACATAGTACTCCTAAATTCACCAAGATCGGTATGAATAAGGGTAAGCAACTTAGTTTTATCTCTAGAAACAGGTTTGCAATGTTTCTTTATGGATTTTGTTTTAGCACATACTTCATATTTATCAAAATTGATATTAGCAAATTCAGACAATAATCCACATGCTTTCATCCATTTTAAGTATTGAACATTAACATGTCCTAATCTACTATGCCACATTTCTAAGAAATCAAGCAAGTAAGCAGAAGAAGGTTTTTTCATTTATAACATCAAGAACATTCAGAACAAATAGTCCATGATTACAGTAACCCTTACCAATGAAAGTATCACTCTTACTTTAACACAAACTTATCAGCCTCAAAAGCCACCTTAATACCAGCTTTTCCCAACAAAGAAACATATATCAAGTTTGAGCGAATTTCATGAATATGTAGGACATTAGTGTTCTCGTCAAAAGTTGGTTTCGTTGTGGAATTCATTATATCTTCGGTCGATTACAACAAATTCGAAAGAGATAGTCTTTTTATAAGACTTCTTTTACACAACAAAAGGAAAATTACAACTTTTTAGAAACAAACGTAGGATCGCTGTTTGGATCGCTGCTTGCGTGGGATCTTTGCCTGTGCCAGGGGCACGTTAGCCCGTGGACCACGATTCGAAGATCGTGAGGTTGTTTTGAGATCCTTCCTTCGTTTATCGAAGTAGGGATTTGCAGCGAATATCTTATCGATGTAAGATATTCACTCTTCTAAAGATCAAGTCTGAGCTTAGATCTCTAGGAATCACCAAATGATGCTTGTCAAAATAACTGACTGGGGCAAAATAACTGACTGGATGATTTCTCCTTGGCCGCTGCAGTCTACACTGCCGCGGCTATTGGCGCGGCAGTATAGACTGCTGCGGCCAAAGAGGCGGTTACCAGCACGTTTTATCGTGCTTGAAACCGTTCTCCCATGACCTTTAACCACTTTTTTCATGGTTTAACTGCTTGTCCACGTCAGCACACGTTCTATTTCTGATACGCTGCCACGTAGACTTCAAATAATCATCACATAACTGCATTGTAACCGCTGTAGCATCCCCCTATAATGGCCGGGGCACTATAGGTTGCACCGCCTAAGCCGCGGCACCATAGGCTGCCGCGCTTTAGCCGCGGCACCATGGGCTGCCGCGCCTTAGCCGCGGCACCATGTCCTGTCGCGCTGCAGTGTGTTGCCTGATGATGTGTATATTGTTCTTCCATGTTGTCTCGCTTCCTTTGAATGATCCCCTCTGATTAAGAGACTGGTGTTTACCACCTTCTCTTTGTCTTGAGTGGTATTTGGATGTCTGTAAGCATTTTTTGACGCCTACAGATACCCCCTCCAAAGTATCTCAGACTCATCATTTCTTTAGAGAGGAGTCTGGGACACTTTGGATATGATAAGTTTTCCTTGCAATTTCTCCAGTGCTTTGTTGAGGAAATTGCGTAGAATGGTCTGTGAATGGCTTCAATCCTTGACTTCTTCATCTTTTAGCCTATTCAATGCTTTGTAGAATAGCTAAGATTCCTCCGGTGCTGCGTTTATCGCGTGGCCGTTGTCGAAATCTTGAATTAGAACTGCCGTCGAAGAATGGAGAAATAGTTTATACTCGTATACTATATTGGAGTATTCGGGAAATAGTTTAACCTCATATACTCATTGGGAGGTTCAAGGAGATGCAGTTTATACTCATATACTCATCGGAGTGTTCAGGAAATAGTTTAACCTCATATACCCATTGGGAGGTTGTCAGGTTATTCTTAAGAATATTCAAAGTGATATTCTCCAGAAACTTCCTGTTGAGGGTAGGGAACAGTTTAGACTCGTGTACCTATTGGAGTATTCTGGTCTCTTTTTTTGTTGGTAGAGATAAACCCGATGATGGAGAGGAAGAATTTTATATTCTATCTCCTGGTCTCTTGTTTGTTGGTAGAGATGAACCCGAAATCGGAGTGGAAGAATTTTATATTCTATCTCCTGGTGCAAAGGAAACTCAAAGTGGGATCTCCACTTAGAGAATCTGGATTGGTTTGAATAATCCTAACTGTTATAAGGTTTGATTATCCAATTCAAAAGTGGACCTTTCGTTCGCAAAGTGAATCGAAAGGAGATTTGGTTGTGGTCCTAACTGTAGTAAGGTTTGACCAAGTGGAAGTTTTGAGACGATCCTAACTGTTTAAAGGTTTGACCGCTCAATTTGTGGACCTCTCGTTCATTGAAGGAATCGAGAGGGGATTTTGGCTTTGGTCCTAACTGTTTAAAGGTTTGACCAAATGAGAATTTGATACGATCCTAACTGTTTAAAGGTTTGATCGTTCAA
>BQKN01063891.1:158022-171797 GCA_022839385.1 Asparagus kiusianus
TTGGGAGGTGTATCAGTCATAATGACTTCATCCACTTCTGGATCACTTTCATCTACAACATTCTGAGTGTGGCGCCTGGATTCAGCTCGCTGATTGGACTCAGGAGGTTGAGGCCGTTGAGCTAGCAACTCTCTCATTTGTTGGATAGCCAATTCCATCTCCATCTTCATTTCAGCTCTAATTTCTTCACGTTGCTTGGCTAGAGCCTCTTGAAGTATTTGAGCGAACTGATCAGAGGTGATTGTGAGTACTTCTCTGGTTTGCCCTGTGCTAGATATTGTATCATCCGAAGCGATCGCAGAACAAGTGTCCGAGAGCTCATCCTCTGATGACATTCCTTCTTGCATTCTCTTGTAGTCTCTACGTCTGATGGCTCCTAACTGGAGTCGGGACATCCGTTGAGCAATTCTTGAATTGACTTTTTCTCTTGGGGAAAAGTCGGGATTTGATTCACTTGAATGCCGCTTAGATTTTCCTTTATCAGCCATGTTGATGGTGATTTTAGGGAATTCATTATCTTGGACACCTGATCTTCTCTTGCGGAAATGTCTCGGTTTGGACTTCGACATTTTGGTGAAAAGTTTCGGGAGCACTGAGGCTCTTTGCGGGATGACTCCTCGTTTGAAACAGCCACATTCTGATAGTACTGCTCTAATGAGTCGCGCACAGGAAAAATGAGAGCTCATTTCTCGGACAATTCTCTTTCGAGTTTTGTTCACACCCCCAGCTTGATAGTATGATTCATCGGTATGATTGTCGAAAAATCTTATCATCTGTTGGTATGACCCCCCAGGTATAACAATGTCTTTTGACAAGCATGTCTTCTTCTGAGGATGTAAAACCTTGTTGGCATTCTCAGGACAACTTGTCTTTGAACGATCCAAGGTTATGTCGGGAGTCACACGTTTAGAACCACCCCCTTGTGTGTATGAAATCTTAACGGGCTCCGAATGCTGGTTTTGTGCAACTTCAGACTTTGGAATCCAAACTTTGCAGAATTTTGGTGGTTCTTTAGCCACCGTTTCTTTCTTCGTTTCTCGTCTTTGTTGTGAGAGAGCACGGGCATGAGCAGCATTTGCACGACGCTTTTGTATACGTTCTTTGAGGGTCGAACGACTCGTTTTAACAAGAGTGCATTCATCCGTCGTTAGTTTAGCAGAGATATGAGTGATTGGTCGTTGAGACAACTGAACCACTCGATGCCTCCTCGACTCTAAGTCCGCGTGATAACGAACTCCGTCGGTCTGTTCCAAGGCCTTAGCCATTTGGCGAGCGTGGCGTTGACGTTGTCTCTGACGAGCTCTTTTTGTCAGTGCCGGCGTGCTTTGATTCAATGACTCTTTAACTAGAGAAGAGTCATCGTGAGCAGAGATGTTGCGAGTAGGATTCTCAGCAACAATCAGACATGAGTCTTCATCCGTAGCATTTGACAACTTAAAAAGTTTCAACGAAGGTGAAATCTTCCTGCATTTACGAGGCGAGGAAGACTTTGCAGATGAGGATGATAAATACTCCTCAAACTTCGCTTGGTCGAACTCGTACTCGACAGTTGATTCAATCGGGATCTTGATCGGCTGCGACACGACGGTCTAGGTAGCGAGACCGTTGGCTCCAACTGTGGTCGCCAGTTTGTTTTCAGCGAAAGTTAGCTCCATTGTCGATTCCATTGAAACTTTGATTTGTTTACAAGAAATTACAATGAAAATAGAAGAAAGTACAACTCTTGAGAAAATAACACAGAAATTGTTTATCAACTCCTGCTTTTGTGGGACTTTGCCTGTGCCGGGAACGCTTTAGTTCGTGGACCACCGATTCGAAGATCGTGAGGTTGTTTTGAGATCCTTCCTTCGTTTACCTTTGTAATCCTCACTGTGGTTGCCAGTTTGTTCTCGTAAAAAGTTGGTTTCGTTGTGGAATTCATTATATCTTCGGTCGATTACAACAAATTCGAAAGAGATAGTCTTTTTATAAGACTTCTTTTACACAACAAAAGGAAAATTACAACTTTTTAAAAACAAACGCAGGATCGCTGTTTGGATCACTGCTTGCGTGGGATCTTTGCCTGTGCCGGCGTGCTTTGATTCAATGACTCTTTAACTGGAGAAGAGTCATCGTGAGCAGAGATGTTGCGAGTAGGATTCTCAGCAACAATCAGACATGAGTCTTCATCCGTAGCATTTGACAACTTAAAAAGTTTCAACGAAGGTGAAATCTTCCTGCATTTATGAGGTGAGGAAGACTTTGCAGATGAGGATGACAAATACTCCTCAAACTTCGCTTGGTCGAACTCGTACTCGACCGTTGATTCAATCGGGATCTTGATCGGCTGCGACACGACGGTCTCGGTAGCGAGACCGTTGGCTCCCACTGTGGTCGCCAGTTTGTTCTCGTCAAAAGTTGGTTTCGTTGTGGAATTCATTATATCTTCGGTCGATTACAACAAATTCGAAAGAGATAGTCTTTTTATAAGACTTCTTTTACACAACAAAAGGAAAATTATAACTTTTTAGAAACAAACGCAGGATCGCTGTTTGGATCGCTGCTTGCGTGGGATCTTTGCCTGTGCCGGGGGCGCGTTAGCCCGTGGACCACCGATTCGAAGATCGTGAGGTTGTTTTGAGATCCTTCCTTCGTTTATCGAAGTAGGGATTTGCAGCGAATATCTTATCGATGTAAGATATTCACTCTTTTAAAGATCAAGTCTGAGCTTAGATCTCTAGGAATCACCAAATGATGCTTGTCAAAGAGTGAAAATTCTCTCTTTCTTCCTCAAAATCTCCAAAAGCTCAAGTCTTTTCTGCTCTAATCTGCCCTCTGTCCTTTATTTCGTGTCTAGGCAGGTATTTATAGGGATCTAAGTGCACAACAGTTGAAACGGGGGCAAAATAACTGACTGGATGATTTCTCCTTGGCCGCTGCAGTCTACACTGCCACGGCTATTGGCACGGCAGTATAGACTGCCGCGGCCAAAGAGGCGGTTACCAGCACGTTTCATCGTGCTTGAAACCGTTCTCCCACGACCTTTAACCACTTTTTTCGTGGTTTAACTGCTTGTCCACGTCAGCACACGTTCTATTTCTGATACGCTGCCACGTAGACTTCAAATAATCATCACATAACTTCATTGTAACCGCTGTAGCATCCCCCTATAATGGCCGCGGCACTATAGGTTGCAGCGCCTAAGCCGCGGCACCATAGGCTGCCGTGCTTTAGCCACGGCACCATGGGCTGCCGCGCCTTAGCCGCGGCACCATGTCCTGCCGTGCTGCAGTGTGTTGCCTGATGATGTGTATATTGTTCTTCCATATTGTCTCGCTTCCTTTGAATGATCCCCTCTGATTAAGAGACTGGTGTTTACCGTCTTCTCTTTGTCTTGAGTGGTATTTGGATGTCTGTAAGTATTTTTTGACGCCTACAATTAGTCAGAGCAAGGGTTTTACCAAAAGTCAACTTGAGATAGATCTTTCATTTCCCTTTGATAGGAACAGGACGAGAGTCTCCCACGTAGACTTGTTCTTCTCCATCATTGACTTTAGTGTATACTGAGAAGGTTAATTCATCACCACAAAGGTGACGGGTAGCTCTGTTAGACCCTAAAGGGGGGGTGATTAGGGTCTTATGCTAATCTAATTCGATTTTATGCTAATTAAAACTTATTAATAAATTATTCTTGCAAGATAGATATACAATATGTTATGAGAAAGAATATGCAATATGAACAAAGAAAAATATCCTAACAATGAGATATACTATGAGATATATGCGAGGATATACAAATAACACAAGGGTAAACAATCTAAACTAGATAGTGAGCAATATAAGCTACAAGCAATATACAAAGGCGATATAATATATGAACATAAAAATAAGTGCGCCAATGTAATCATAAACAAATGATATGATCACGGAGTTCGGTCCCCACGACCTACATCTCCGCTTCTCACCTCGAGGAGATCTCCACTATCACAACCGGGTTTTCTACGCTCACCGAATAATGTTTACACCAGACAAATATCGGTTTTCAACGCTCACCGATTAACATTCACAATCTCACAATGTAACTACACTCCACACCCGCTAAGTGTTGGTCTCTAGCGCGTGTCCTTCGTCAACTGGTCAAAATTACTACCTCTCTCTAGGTTTTACTACCGACCTCACTCCTCTTGGAAGCGACCCCGTCTCTCACCACACACTCCTCTCGGTGTACTAGTGTAATACAAAGTGAATCTCACAATAAGCACACAATACAATAAATTTGTTCTCTACAATAGATGAGAACTCAATGTAGGCTCACACTCAATATTACAATTCCACAACCCAAATTATACTATAAATGTAAATACATTAAGCTCAATGTGGGTGTGTGTAACAATAAAATTTATCAAATCTAAACTCAATACAAAAACTAGCTTTAATGAATAATAATCAAATAAATATACAAATGTAAAGCTAGATATGAGTTTAGAAAACTTCTCAATAAATTAAGAGAGGGAGGGAGAAGAGTTGGATGCTCAAACACCGATGGATGATCTTCCTCAAGCTCTTGTGAAATTGTTTTCACAAAACAAACTCTCAAATGCTTAAAAGCTTTTTAAACAAATTTAAACCAACTATAAACCCTTGTTAAAACTTTCTTAAACTTGTTTAAAACACTCTTATGGTTATCCTGGTAGTGGGGGGTTTGAGGGTTTATATAGGAAGAGAAAACAACAGCCAAACCCCCAAACAAAAGACCAAAAAGCCCAAAGAATCAGAAATCTGATTCTGTACAAAATATAATCGTTGAGCGATCGGCGATCGACTGTGGGAATTTCACGATCGGCCGCGAGCAACTCCAAAAACTATTTTGGGCTCTAGACATCAGCCAGTCGACCGTGGCGGTCGACCGCGAAACTCTCTAGACTGCATCCGGTCGACCACGAGCCTCTGAAAAACAATCTGAGTATCTGGACTCCAAGCGGTCGACCGTGGTGGTCGACCGCAAACTGACATATAAAAATTTACAGGTTTTCAAAAAGGACCTCCCAAATAAAAAATATCATCATTTTATAAAATAGTCCAAAACATAAAAATGTAAACACATGAGTTTTGACATTTTAGCTTAACCATGTTTTGAAACATTACAAAATAATTTTGTAGACTTAATAAAATATGTATATGATTATTGTTAAGTCCATAAACCAAGAAAATAATATTTTCGCAAAATTGCATATTCTATGCAATATATTTTTAAACACAATAGAATATAAAATAAATAAAAATGTGAATAATTTTGTTTGTTGTTGCATATCTATGTACCTAAATCAAAACACAATAATAAATATGAAATATATAATTTCATATTTATAAACATGAAAACCCAAAAACATGTATGTAAATATATAACTATATATATATATCGAAACCAAAAACATATATGTAATATATATAACTATATATACATAGAAACCAAAACTAAAAAATGTGTGTGTGTGTGTGTGTGTGTGTGTGTGTGTATGTATGTATGTAATTTCATATTTATAAACATGAAAACCTAAAAACATGTATGTATATATATATAACTATATATATACATAGAAACCTAAAACATATATGTAATATATATAACTATATATACATAGAAACCAAAACTAAAATGTGTGTGTGTGTGTGTGTGTGTATACACACACACACACACATAAAAACCAATAAAAACACACATAATATAACACATAAACTAAATGTTACCCAAGCAATCTTGATCTTCAATAAGCTTGACTTGGTACACTTTGCGGATGAAGCTTGAACTTGGATCTTCAACTTGAATTGTGTAGCTTCACTCTACTATTCCACCAACCTCCATTGGATTTAATCGTGAATGCTCGATTCCATCCATCCTCTAATATGTTGTTTGTCTACATTAAATAGATAAACACAAATACTAGATAAATAACATTAGTGGTAAATTGTTTGTTAAACATCATCAAAACAAAGAGGTCAATAAGCTCCAGAGTCTACCACCTAGTTCTTCTCCCCAGTAGCCAGATTGATTTCAGAGACAACAGCCACGAAAACATCTCCTTGAACAAAATTTGCTTTCGAATGATTTTTGTTGTTATCTTTGTCTCTGTTATTATCTTTTCAGTACCTGAACTGAAAAGCATGGTGTCCTGGTTTGCCACACACATAGCAATTATTTTTACTTTTCTTCTTGAAGGTACCTTCATTAACCTTCAAGTCTTTTTCATTTTTGTTAAGGGTCTGTTCGTTTATTTCCTAAAAACCAAGAAATGGAAATGGAAAAGGTGAAAATCTCAAAAAGTACTATTTCCTCCATTTCCATCCCTAAAACTCACCCACAATATCCAATAAAATATTATTTTCATCCAACAACTCATCCACATCATCTAATAAAATATTATTTTCATCTAACCACTCATCCATCACATCTAATAAAATATTATTTTCATCTAACAACTCATCCATCATATCTAATAAAATATTATTTTCATCCAAACATCACTCAACTCATCTCTTCTCATCATTTCAAATCACTCATATCATCCAATAAAATATTATAACAATTCACCTCATCTCATTAACATTTTATTTCTTTGTTTTCATCCCAAAAAGTTGTGAAAACACTTTTCTTAAGTGTGGGTCACACCACCCAATAATACAATGACAACTCATCTCATCTCATTTTATTTCTTATTTTTAAGAATGAACCAAACAAAAGAAAACAACAAACTACAGGAAATATGTTTCTTATAATTCATTTTCTTATTTTTTTCCCCAACCAAACAACATCAAAACTAGTTTTCTTAAAAAATCACTCACATCATCCAATAATAATGTGACAACTCATCTCATCTCATCTCCATTTCTTTGATTTCCTTCTTTTCTTAGCCAACCAAACAATTCAAAAACCTAATTTTCTTAGAAATATGTTTCATTTTCTTTGATTTCCCTCTTTTTCTAGGCAAACGAACAGACCCTAAATGGCTTCCTTTTGTTCTTATTGAACTTGTTGTTGGGTTTATCTTCAACAATATTAGCTTTTGAATAAAATTCCTTAGCTAAATTAGCATCCTGAGCCTTATTCTTTTCCTCTATATGGATGTGAACAATCACATCTTCAAGAGACATTTGTTTCCGTTTGTGTTTCACACGATTTTTGTAATAATCCTAGGACTCAGGGAGTTTTTCAACCAAACATCCAGTAATAAAGGAATCAGGTAATGTAATTCCCTCAGTTTTAAATCACTTATTAGTATATGAAAATTATGAATTTGAGCAGAGACTTCTTTCTCTTCATTCATCTGGAATTTTAGAAAACTGTCTATATCATATTTCTGTGTACCAGCATCTTCGATAATATACTTGTTTGTCATTTTCTCCCATATTTCATATGCATTCTTATAGGAGCAGTAAATAATGAAGAACTCATTTGATAAGGTAGATAGGATGGTGTGGCGACATACATTGTTACCTTTCTGCCAAGCCACTAGCTTTGCTTCATAATTACAGAACCTGATAGAGGTTCCTTTTCGGTGAGATATTCAGCATAGTTGAGAACATCAAGTGCATCAAACCCCCTTTTTTCCAGCGCTTGAAATGATCTCCCTTGAACTGTTCGATCTTCAACGTATTTGGGAGAAGTCGCCCAGATAAAAATTCTCCTGCGGAACGATGGTCGAGACTCCGTTGAAGTTTGTAGTTGCAGCATCGAGGTTGATGACACTATTTTCTGATCCATCCATTGGACTGATCTTTTCTTAAGATTGTTGAATAAATTGCTTATGGCCGGAATAAATCACAAGGTGTGCAAACTGCTGAGGCGTGTAATCATTGTCCTTAAGAAAAGATTTTGCCCCTTCTCGGTGCAAAAGGTTGCAATGACGTCTTTCCTCACAGGATTCAATGGCAGACAACAGGTTAAGGTGTACTCCAATAACCTGTTCTACAAAGAACAACAAATATCTCTCTCTGACAGGAAGGAAGATAGAGCACAAAGGTTTTTCAGTGTTATCAACTAAGGAGATCAAGTCTCTATTTATAGATGAACCATGTTGGAATACTAAAGATTAAACTACATTGGGAATGGGAACACCAAAGGTTAAACCACGTTGGGAACATCAAAGTTTAAATCATGTTAGGAACACCAAAAAGTTGAAAAATATTAAGAACACCAAAGATTAAAAATAAATAACAAATATTTTTCTTTTGTGTATTTGAAATACACAACAGAACACACGTCTACATTAGATGGGTTTACTTCCTATGTGCAAAATTAATGAGTGAATCTTCGGCAAATCTTCACCATATTTAGAAAAATGACTTCCACAAGCCTTAGGCTATAAAAGGGCCAGAAGAGGCATTTAGCCCCGCCACAGCAAAGGACATGGCTAAATCCTCGGACACTGTTGCCCTTGTTCTGGTCTTCTTATTGCTCAGCAGTCTCGTTGCTCTTCATGAGTGTACGTTAAGTTTTTCCAGTATACTAGTACAAAACAGGACAGTCCAAACGGTTGGAACCGTTTGGGAAAACGCCCTCCCAAACGGTTACAACCGTTTGGGCGAAGAAAAAAACCCGTTTGGGCTAAAGCCGTTGGGGATGAGTTTTCCCCAACGGTCGCCCAAACGGTTGTAACCGTTTGGGTAGAGTCCCAAACGGTTACAACCGTTTGGGACAAAATCCCAAACAGTTGTAACTGTTTGGGATGTAAAAACTGCCCAAACGGTTTCAACCGTTTGGACAGATTTTTGTCCAAACGGTTTCAACTGTTTGGACAGATTCTGTCCAAACGGTTTCAACCGTTTGGACAAAAATCTATCCAAACGGTTTAAACCGTTTAGCCTATTGATTTTTAACTTTTTTTTAATTTTGGTTGTTTTATTTATCTACCCGCTTACATTTAATATACAAATCTCACACAATGATTTCTCAATATCTCACAATGAAATCGAAAACATATACATACACAAAAATATCTCAAACGGTGTTAAATATCCAATATTATTCTGCTTACATTTACTATACACATCTCACACAATGATTTCTCAATAGTTCAGAACATCTCTTATTTGTACCGGAAAATACACCACCCAGTCCTATAGATTTCAAACAAAAAGGCTCAAAAGCTGAAATTTTGGGAAGAACGGAAGGAAAAAAGTTCCATATTACTATGTCAGTTTCTAACACGCAGATCCTGTGCCGTTACTTTCACTTTCAGCACCGTGGTTCTCAGTGTGTGTATCATCCCCAGGCGTTTCATGATGACCGTCAACCGTATATTTTCCACTTCCCGATCTCCATTTTGGTGTGTTTTCTGCTCTCTTTGCTGCCTCAATGTCTTCAGCACTTAGAAAACTAGGCTGATTAGTAGAAGAAAGCAGCCTCGCCCACATCCTGTCAGTGATAACCACCTTGTTTTCGTGATTCTATTACTCTCTGCACAGAGCATTTATAATGTGAGATGAATGCTTGCATAATAGAAAAAATGTTTTGCAATTGATATTTCATTGCAAGGGAAGAATAGAGAGATACATACATAAAATGGTATGTAAGTATGTCTGCCATTGACTAGCCCAACGGTGAAACCAGTATATCCAGTCATTGCTCCGTGAATGGCACTATGAGCCAGCAGAGGGCATTATCAGATGCAATACTTGGAATTGCACGAATCATGTAAGTTGGATCTGTAAATAAAATATGTCCAAAGAGGTTAGACAAACCACTTTAGAAATATGTTTCAGATACTTTTATCATTTTTCATCTGACTAGTATATATTCAATATTCTCTAGAATTAAACTTGGTTTTGTATTTGTAGATCATGAGGTTCAAAGAAGGGAGTAGGGTTGAGGTGCTGAGAAATAAAAATGAAGCTTATGGCTTTTAGTTTCCTGCAAGAATTTTATCAAAAGTTGGAAACATGTACACTGTTAGATATGAGCTTTGTGTGACATGTAAAATAACAAGCATAAATGAGATCCAGAAAAGTATGCACCACAAGCATGAGTCATAACAAAAATGTGTGCTTCTAAGATAATTAATTGGTTAGTGACAGGAATGTGTGAAGGGAGTTTGCATCAAAACAGGCATAAGGAAAGCCTGACAATCTAGAAGAAAAGCTTGATATTCTTTAAGTTAACAGATGTTGCTATCACCCCCTTTTAGAAACACAAGACACTACAAGAAATTATGTATTTAACGAAGGGATTTCTCTTCGTTAAAGAGCTGAAGACCTTCGTTAATGTATGCTAACGACAGAAAAAATCCCTTCATCACCCGTCGTTGAAGCCTTCTTCGCTAAAGGGTCACGAAGGTTATAATACCCGTCGTTATAGAGTATATAACGATGGAACATATTACCGTCGTTCATATCTGTGACGGTAATTATCACCGTCGTTACCATTAGTGACATGGATTTTTTCTCGTCGTTACTATTAGTGACGGGAACATTTTCCCGTCGTTACCATCAGTGACGGGGATATTTTCCCATCGTTATATAATACATCATTATCATATTTATCTCGACTTTATGCATCATTATCAAACTTAATTACATATGGGTAAGAAGACCCACATTGAACTTGATTCCCACCAACAATCTTTATGCACCCCATTTATGATCCTTGACACCATCCATAAGCATTTTTATATTCAAAATAACCAGAAAAGTATATGTTCAGTGTATGTTATCATCAGAGCATCATGCACTAATGTTTAAAATATATTTGAGTATCACCAAAAAGCATCATTGACATCCCAACAACTAAGCTTCACACACCCATTGAAACTTTTGAACTATTTATTAAATGTGACATCAATTAATTTACAAACTCAATTCCTGACCAGGACTGACCTGATTTATGTAGTTGAAGAGCACAAAACTTAAAAGTTGAAGCCCCAGTTTTAGGTGCATATGCATATTTGACTCGAGCAGTTCTGATCCCCTCTGTATTATCCCTACAAAAATTTTAAATAGATATCAGGAGGTGCCTCAATTAAGTAGTATCAACTTGTTTTACAAGCTCAGAAAGAGAATTAGAACAAAATATTCACAAGTGATATCCATCTATTATTAGGCCAAGCTTGCCGAACTCTTAGATCAGAGACATGAAACTTCTTAAGCTGGATGGAGCCAAACAATCTAACAACACAACAATTATCCCTGAGAATCTTTGCAATCTTTCCAACCCTCCAACAACAAAGATCAAATGCCTCCGCAATATCACCAACAATCCAACTCTCCCCTTCGTTCACAAGCAGAGGGCATGGCTAATATCTTCTTAGCTTTCGGAGAAAAGCACTGGAGCACAAACTATCTTCAATACATCATGGGATTGTCCTGCAGTAAATACAAAGAATTTACTTAGAAAAGTACATAACAACGCAAGAACAATTTTTAGTTAAGACTAGGATCAACAAAGCATTTGACTAATTAAGGTTCTTGACAAAAGTAAATATAGAAATTTCAAAGGGATCTGTTACAAATAAATTGGTGTTGCAGAAATTGGTTGCCGAGATGCTTGGAACCTTTTGAGACATGAAACAGGTCACTAAGTAAGACACAAAAGCTGTTGTTTAAATAAAGAATGAGAACTTGTAGGGTCTTGTATAGGATTAAGAAATTATATATTAGAGAAAAGAAAATAAAGTTGTTGAAATGTTTTTCCCCTTCCTCCTGGACTTCTCCTTCGACAAAATCCCCACTCCCTTTAATTGCAGGGTTGCAAAACAATATCTCAAATGCATAGAACATACACTTATAAAAGAGTTACCTCTACGTTCAGTAAATGTGTTGCTAAAATTATTCATATTACCTCTACCCGCCACCCAACCCCCCAAAAAATATGCAAAAAGAAAAACAACCTCAAAAGAAATGAAAAATACCCTACTGACCGCAATCAACAATAGTCCTGTCACCAGCTCGCATCAAACTGTACAACAAAATCACATAATCGACTTCAGGGTGGAGAACTAGGGGGTTAAAATTGCAATTAACAAGAAACAAGCTTCATAAGTCAATTTGACCGAAATAGGAGGAGAGAAGAAGAGGGAATCTTAACTGCCAGTAGGTGTCGAGGTTGTCATCACAGAGGAAGAGGACGCCGTTGCCGGGCTTGCAGGAGCTGACGCTCCACGCTGCTTTCTTGGCTATCTCTCGGAGATCGCCGTTTACCTCCAGATTCCGCGTCCCTCGCAGCTTTCCGCTACCTGTTTTCTCCTCCCCATCTGAATCCGTCATTTTCCCCCTTCTTAACCTTTAGTTCGAAGATGAGGGAGGCGGAGGGTGTACGATGACCCGCGGCGAAGATGGGAGCCCCCGACGATCGAAGATGAGGTGCGTTGTCGGCGGCTGCGGTCGGACTTCGACGGGGTCGGATGAGGGATTTTCGACGGGGTCAAACGAGGGGGTTAAGGATTTGAGAGGATGCGGCCTTAAAATTCTGGCGGTGGGATGAAATTTTTAGGGGGAACGGAGAAAATTTTAAGGGGGAACGGAGAATAAAGGCTTTTAATATTTTTCAAAAACTAATAAAAACTCCCAAACAGTTTTAACCGTTTGGCCTGATATATCCCAAACGGTTAAAACCGTTTGGTTAAGCTGTTTGGGGTTTTTTAACAGCACAAACGGTTTTAACCGTTTGGGTTTATTATCCCAAACGGTTAAACCCGTTTGGGCTATTTCAACTTGTCCAAACATTGGACAAAGCTGTTTTGTACTAGTGTATATTTTTTTTACGAAATAAAAACCAATTACATGTCAAAAGAGTTTTTTTTTTGTCTATATACTCCCAAGATCTTTCCTATTTGTAGATTTACCTGGTCAAAGCTGAATATTTGCCACATTCTTTGATATCAAGTCATGATAGCCGTGTCATTTAACACGGTCCAATTTCAAACCCAGAAGGGATAAAATGACAAAATCAACCCCTCCTTAAAAAAATAAATTGCCTTATACCCCAAATCTATCATGCTTGCAGATCTCCATACTCGTTAGTATACCCTTACAGAGATCGTGGTAAACGAGAGGCATAAAAATCCAATGTGAGAGAGTGCAGGCGTAAATTAGCAAAAATTGTTTGGGAGATAAATCCACAAATAGGATGGAGGGGTATACAGGCAATGAACTCTTCGAACGAACAAACATTTGTTGTACGCACTGATATGTATTAGTATACTGGTTTCATCTAGTGATATATAGTGAATTTGTCTTTTTATTAACATTTCTAATCCTTGCAGGCAGAGATGTGTGCATTCAGTTACCATGCCCTACTGAGTCAGCACTCTGTTGGTGTTGCCGTTCTACTCGTAATTGTTTTCTCAATGGGGACGACAAGGAAACTTGTGAAAGGGTGTGTCCTATCTAAGCTCTTATGTTCAATGTCTACATAAGTAAGCTGGAATCCCGTCTTCATGTTCGCGTGTATCTACTCTTGTGTTCTTGAGGATATCTGGCGGTGAAATGAATCAAAATCAAAATTCTCAATTCATGAGTTATAAATTACATTTCTCTGTCGTTAAAAATGTTTTATCCCTGACTTTATTTTTCTCCATATTCATCTAGGTAGTGTTTTTCTTTCGAGTGTTACACTACCACAGCGTTGTGTGCCAGCCAGATTACTTGACTGTTGAGATACAAGAACGATGCAAATGTTTTAGGTTGCTACGAGGATCCCTTTTACTCTACTTTATTAACAATCATCTTTTCCGCTAAATTAGTAAATATTATATCTTTTTTTTTAACTGGAGGAGGGGTTTGGGTGGTGTGTGTGTGTGTTGGGG
>BQKN01063891.1:175665-191015 GCA_022839385.1 Asparagus kiusianus
AACTACCTATGTCATAACCGTGTGTGCTCACATGGGTCTCCACCACTTCCTTTAGTTTTAACCGCTGCATCTTCTGTCACCGTCGTACCTGAGAGAGTGTATAAATTACCATGACGAACACCTTTCATCACTATTAGGGAACCCCGAACAGCCTTGTTTATTCCCTTCTTTATAACAATCCTGCAACCATCGAAGTCCAATACACCAACTTAGATAAGATTCTTTCGTAAGTCGGGAACGTGCCTCACATCCATCAAGGTTCAGATCACTCCATCATGCATCTTGATCTTGATATTACCTAGCCCTACCGTTTTATAATCATGGTGTTCCCCATCAATGCGGTTCCATCATTAATGCTTCTGTAGGTAGTAAACCATTTCCTATTTAGGCACATATGGTAAGAGCAACTTGAATTAAGAATCCACTTCCTGGAGATATCTCGCCACCCGTGATGACATAACATTCCTTCTCGCTTCCTTCCTCTGAAACATAGCTCGTTTCTTCCTCTTGCTCTTGTTGTTGTTCTTCTTCCCACCTACTCTCTTGTTAGGACAGTCAACTTTGAAATGCCCTAGCTCACCGTATTTGAAACACGCTCATCCAACAAGAGGTCTCGATTTCGATCTATACTTTCCTCCCTTGTCTTTTCCTCGCTCATTACCCCTTCCTCTAGTAAATATTCCTTGAGCTTCCTCCTTGTTACCGCTAGTGGCCATATCACTAGTTATAATTTTTTAAAGATCATCCGCCAGAAGCGTCATTCTAGTCTCATCTATCGTTAAATTGTCTCCTACAAGTATCAATGTTTGTACCGGGTTCTCATAAGGCTTCGGTAAAGAAAGAATTAGCAGAAGTGTTTGATCCTCATCTTCTATTGTCACATTAATGTCCTTCAAATCCAATATGATCCTATTGAACTTGTTGATATACTCCCGGATTGACGAGCCTTCCTCCATTTTGCAAGTATACAATTTGGATTTTAAGTAGATCTTATTTGTTAGACTATTTGTTATGAAGGTACTCTCTAACTTTGACCACATGCCTGCAGTCGTTTCCGCTCCATCTACCAAGAAAGCAACATCCCTCTCAAGGTATAGGATAATCGACGCTCGTGCTTTGAGATCTAACTCTTCCCAATCCTCATTAGACATATCTTTGTGCTTCTTATCTTTTCCTACCAAAGTTTTGTACAATTTCTGCGAAATCAGCGAATTTTTCATCTGCATCCTCCAATAGGAAAAATCATTCTTCCCATTGAATTTTTCAATCTCGTACTTTCCAACTTTAACTATTTTACTTGTAGACACCATTCTCTAGTTGTATTAATAAAACTGTTTCTCTCAGGAATTTTAACAAATACCTTGTGTTTACCACACAATAATCAAGCACCACCTCAGATTAGAAATTTTACCACCTCCAATCTGAATAAATGGCTCCTTCTGATGCCAATTATTGGACGTTGAGTCATGCTCTCACGTCACAGAAGCGATATCACCAGAGAGAAAGCCCTGGCTTTTGTTTTCACAAAAGCTCAAGTCAACCTCTATATTCCCATTTCACAAAGGAAACAAGAACAAAAGTGAAATATCTCAACAAAGTGAGATATACACTCTTCCTCTTAGTAGTTCTTTTACTGAATGTCGAGAAAACCTACAAGCAATAGCCAATACACAGTTTAATACACGAGATTTACGTGGTTCGGTAAACTTATCTACGTCCACAGGAGAGGGGTTTCATTATGAGGAGAATACCAAACTTGTACAACTCACAAGCTCTCTCTTTTTATTCTCTTCTCACTCACTCTTCTCACTTCCTCTCCACACCACTTTGTCTTTTCTTATCTACACCTTCTCTCTTACTCGACTCTCCTATTTATAGAAAAAGAAGAGGGAACAAGAGAGTATGGGTGAGCATGAGGGGTTCCACCATCTCTTGTCCCACCATCCCACATTCATAGCACGTGTTTAGGAAAATCTTTCTATGATCAATATTACCCGTCACTATTTTAAATATTTTATTTAAATCTTAATCTAATCTAATTCTAAATATATTTTTATCTAATCCTATGGGAACTCTATAGCTCAACAATTTTAAAAAAAAAATTTAACAAACTATGTGAAATATCATTTTAAATTTTTTATTTAAACCTTAATCTATCTAAATACTAATTAAGTCCTATATTAACCCTATATAAACTACCTATAGCTCAGCAATTTAAAACAATAAGATTAAGATTTAATTCAAAAATTACATAAAATATCTTAAAAAGTTTAAAATTACCTAAAACACCCTGACTTTTCAAAACTTAAAATACCAAACATGAAATCTAAAAATTAAAAATAGCCCTAGAGGAATTTAAAACTCACAATTAACACCCTCAATATTTCTAAAATTGTAGAAACAACCTTAAAAGTTCAAATTAGAAAAAAACACCCTAAATTCAGATATTTTAAAACATACAAACAACATAGATAGATTTTAAGGATTACCATTAGGCACTTAAAATTTTAAATTTATAAAAATAACCTCAAAGTTACATAAATTATGAAAACTCCCTCAAAAGTTAAAAATTCATAAAAATTCTGAAATTTCAAAACTTATAGCTGGTAGACATCAAATCAAAAAATTATTAGCAGATCGCTAAAAATTTAAATTTGTCAAAAAACAACTCAAAGTTTTAGTAATTGCAAAAAATTTGCTCTAAATTTTAGAGTTAAAGAAACATCTTAATATTTAAAAACTTACCACCAACTCATAAAACATAAAAATTACAAGCACCAAACGTAAAATTTAAAATTTAAAAAAATACTATTAAAGTTTAATAATTGTAAAACACATCATTAATAGTATAAAACCACAAAAAGGCTAAAATTTGGCAAAGAAAAAGAGTAAATGTTTGATATTCTTTCATTAAGATATATAAATTTAAGTTTCAATTTAAAGTTTATCATCCATTTTCGGCATCTAAAAGTAGTCTAAGTTGGCGCCGGTAAAAAATAACAATTATAATAGATTAAAATTATCCAATTAAGGAATAAAAATTTAAAAAATATATGACAGATTAAAAATTAACATTACTGTATAAATTTAAGGAACTACATATAATTTTAGTAATAATATTAATTTATAGAAGACTAAATTACATAAAACTACCAAAAGACTACAATATAATAAGTTAACATTAATTGATTATAATGTATAAACATTCATCTTTGATGTTATTAATATTTATAGAGTAAAAAATACAAGAAAGTTTGTATGGAGGAACTATTAGAAAGTTCAGAGATATCCTTTAAAAAATCAAGTTGTTTTTATTTCAAATAGAGAAGTGAAGTAACTGAAAATACCATAGAAGAGGATGAATAGGGTAATTAATCTAATCTAATTTAGATGCCAAATTAAAAACTATTAATGCAAAGTCCTTAACAATATGATATGCAAGAGGATATGCAAGGATAAATAATTATACAATAGGCGATATAAACAATAATCACAAGATATAAAGAGAAATAGTGCGCCAAAAACACTATCGCAAACAACAAGAATTGATCACAGAGTTCGATCAACCCACGACCTACGTCTCCACGCCTTACCTCGAGGACATCTCCACTATATGAACATGAACTACACAATAACGGTTTTCAACGTTCACCAATAACGTTCACAATAAAAGTTGTTAATCGCACAAACCACACTCCTCTAAATGTTAGACTACCCGTGTTACCTTCCTCAAATGTTTGGATTTATAACCTCTCCTTAGGGTTTACTACCAACCCACTCCTCTTGGACTTAATCTTGGTGTCTCTCTAACCACTCCATTAAGTGTCCTTGTGTATTACAATGTGTTTAATAATAATCTAAAATAAATATTTTGTTCTCTAAACAAGTGAGAACGAATTTGTAACCTATCTTAATGAAAGCACTCTAACAACCCAAATATACTATATGTGAAATACTAAAGCTCAATTAGTTGTGTGTGTAAACAATAAGTAGTGAAAAGAAATCAAACTCAATTAATTCTAGCTTATATATGATAATCAAGATATAAATTAGCTAGAAATTGAGTTTAGAATACTTCTCCAAATAAAGAGATGTAAATAAGGAGAGTTGAGGTTGAACGCCACAAAACCGAAATTAAAATCCTTCTCTTTATAAAACTCTTTTTGCATAAAACAAAACACACTTAAACTCTTGAAAAACCAGACCAAAAACTAGCCAAGCAAACTTGGTTCGTCACATGAAGCTTGAGGACTATTTATAGCCTCTCAAACAACAAGAAACTAAAACTAGCCGTTACAGTAAGGTAATTGTTGATCGGTCAATTGATCGTCTTGGTCAGTTGACTGATTTGACTGTAAAAGAACGGCTATAAAAATTGCTCTGATCGATCAACCGGTTTCTTTAATCGGACGACTGATAACATGATATTTTAGATACTTTGTTTTTCTTGGAGAGATGATTTTCTAAATTCAAATTAAAATAGCAAATCAACTCCAAAAATAGTAAAATTTAGGAAAATATTTATATATATGAAAATAAATATGTTAAAGAACAAATATCTTAAAATAGCATTTTTCATTTGTGAAAACTCGCTGTTTTGCAAAAATGCACTAATATAATTTCATATATTACCAGAATCAACAAAGATACGAAATCGTTAAACACATGATTATGATGAAATTATTTCAAACACGTGATCTTCCCAAATAGATGAATTTTGAAAACTAATTATCTTTATAGGGCTAAACGTATTTTTGATCATTATGTGAAATAACATGTGTGTGTGTGTGTGTGTGTGTGTGTGTGTGTGTGTGTGATTTGAGCTTTTAAGTATAACACATAAAGTAAACACCTAAGCTATAAACACTATACCAAGTATATAATCTTCGTGAAGCTCAATCTTGGTAGCAGGATGAAGCGATAATGTATCTTGACTTGAATTGCGACGGCTTCATTCTAATTTCCCCCAAACTCCAATATATCGTCGTTAAGGCGCAAATCCTTCCAACCTCAGACCTGGATGCATATTGGAGGAAAACGCAAATACTAAAAAACATCATTAGGAATTGTTTTTTAATTATCAAAACTAGATTAGACAATAAACTCATAAACATGAGACCTAACAATCTCTCTCTTTTTTATAATGACAAACAATCTATCCGAAAGTAGGTTATGCAACCCTGCATTTTCAAAATAAGTATGTAATTAAAAATTTGAAAGTTTGAGGAAATTAACGATTCTACCTGAAATGATGCTTAATTACAAATATTACGATATTTGTCAATCATATGTGGGTTACAAATGTATCATTCGTAATTTAAAACATAAGATGCGGAATCATCAGCTCTATTATATCTAGATCGTTTAGGAAAGGACGTGATTAAGGCTGAAAACTAATCCACAATACTAGATTAAATATACAAGCTGACAAGAGAGTGAAAAGGATTTACTAAGCAACAGCTGCAGCACACTTCTCTTGGCAGGAGTTGATTAGTCGACTGGGTGGATTGCTCGGTCGACTGAAAGATTTTCGGCAGCAGGTCTGGGCAAGTCGATTGGTTGTGTTTTGGAGTTAGGATTTTGTTTGGGTTACATATATAGATGATTTTAGCGGCTAGGATTTTTTCAAATAAGAAACCATTGGATAGGATTAAAAGATGATGCAAATAAGTATAAACCGGGTCGGGTTCTGAAGATAAATATCTAATAATAAAAGCTCAGTAAGAAGAATCAGCACACTGGTCAGTCAACTGATTTCTTCAATCGGTCGACTGATTATCAATCATCGGTCGACTGGTGAAGAAGTTCAGTCGACTGACGACACTTAGAAAAGACATAAACCATGATTAAAAGAAAATTTAAAACACGATTTATATTATATTAAAAAATGTATATATATATCAAGTTCTTTTCTAAACAAAATATCTTCTTTTATATATTTTGTAAAAATATTCGCAAATTGTTTACAAAAAATCTAAACAAAAATCATCTTTTTAAAACATGAAAAACAGAAACGCTAAAAATTTTGTTCTTTAAGATCAAACATGTTTTGACACCCAAACACTCTTGGTGCCGAAAAATTTAGGGACATGACCTCTATCAATGAAATCCAATGTCCTTGGATTATGACCCTATTTGGGCGCATTTTGTGCATGTGTCTTGTCATAGCAATAATTACGCAAATGACACATCCTATTGAAATAATGCAATGGAATGGATGCACTTGTTTATGATGACCTTTTGATTGTGCATGAAAAACATTTGCAAATAAAGGTTGTCTTTTTAAAGTATTTTGTAAATGTGAAAATTTTTTTCAAATCAAAACAAAGTTTGGCCAAATATCCAAATCTACCATAAAAATCACACTTATACACATTTACATGCTTACGATGAACATTGTGTGTGTGTGGTGATGAAACTTGATGGGATGCACAAGGAGAAATAATATTGGACTTAGTGGAATTTTATGCATCATAGCAAAATTTAGCAAGATGACATTTACGATCGCAAATAGAGTATTTATAAATTTTATTATACATGTGTGTATAGTGAGTATGTGATTTGAACATAGTGGCATGTGACTTAGCACACTTGTCCATAAATTTCTTATGATTGTCAACGCATTTAGTTAAAGTTGAATCTAAAGATGAAATACGGTTTTTCACATTATTCAACTCATTGTTTGGCCCACTAGCATTGGCAATAGAAGTAGAGCAAATACGATCATTCTTAAACGAATTAAATTCATTTCTAATGGCTTCTACTTTCAATATGACATCATTTTTATCATGAGATAAGCTAGCTCTTTTTGAGGTTAAATTATTATTTTTCAAATTTAATTATTATTGTTTTCTTTAAGTATTATATTTTCTTTAGCAATGATATCAAATTTGGATGCTAGCAAATCATGATCGGATTTTAAGTTTACATGCTTGCTTTGTAAATTTACAAAATTATGCATTAATCTTTTATAAGCACAAGCAAGTTCATCTATAGATAAATTATTTTCAGATTTGGACTCACATACCTCACTAGGGCAATCGCCTAGTGACCGTGTGTACGATGAAGCTCCAATCTTACTTGAAGCGGAATAAACCGAAAAGCGTTGGATTTCCTTCAAGTTGTTGTGATGTGCCTCTATATATTTCCATAATGTGTAGGCACTATCAAAAGAAGTAAATTTGTTAGAAATAGATGGTTCAAAAGCATTAAGCAAAAATTCTAACTAGAGCTTGTTCATGATAAACATCTTTTTATCATCCTTACTCCACTTGTATTTCTTCAATGTGGGCACAACATAAGCACAATCAATTACTTTCCACAATTCAATATTTTTAGATCTAACAAATAGTTTAAATCTAAAAATCCATTGAGCATAAGGGAAAGCAATGAATTTAGGAGTAATATCAATAGCATAGCCTAAATTAGATGCACCATGTATATCCATGAAGACTATGCAAGCAATGAAAATCACAAAACTACATTAGGAAAATATAAAGTGAGGATCTTTGACTCTAGGCGATTAAGCCACAAATCAAAAACACCAAGCTCTGATACCAAATAAAAATACCCTAGATGGGGGTTGAATAGGGTAATTGCTAATCTAATCTGATTTAGATGCCAAATTAAAAACTAACAATGCAAAGTCCTTAACAATATGATATCCAAGAGGATATGCAAGGATAAACAATTATACAATAGGTAATATAAAAAATAAGCACAAGATATAAAGAGAAATAGTGCGCCAAAATGATACGAGTCACCATGCGAGCACATATGGTCGCAGAATTATCAAAGATGGGTATGAGAAGAAAACAGTAAAACACATAAGACAATTCAATTATTGAAGGAAAATACATTCTCTAGATTATGAAGAATAGAAGATTATAAAATCTCTCTCTCACAATCTCTCTAGAAGAAAAAACAATCTCTCTATTCTCTCTAAACCCTAATCTCTTGATTAGAATCTCTCTTCTGTTAATCTCCTATTTAGAAAACATAAAAAATATCTATTTATAGGTTAAACAACATGGGTGGAAAAGTGATAAATAACTAAGCCCAACACAACTGGATACGTGTCAAAATAGGAGTTCAGTTCGGCCCAGGAACCCGATCTGTCGACCGACATGATTGGTTCGGTCGACCAACCAGAACGCTGGTTTCTCGACCCTGACGGTGCACGTTTTCGGTCGACCGATGTTGGTCATTCAGTCGACCGATGATGCCCTCACGGTCGACCAATGAAAGCTCTTCGGTCGACCGACTAAGGCTATTTTCGCTAGCTTCCTGATTTTCACCGCTGCCGCCTTCTACGGCTCCATCCATGCTTCTATTCTCAAGCTACCATGAGAATCATCTATCCTCAAGCTCCCATGAGGATCGCTAAGCTCCCGAAGCAGGGAAGAAGATACACTCATATTATGACTCCTACTTTAGAAACTTGAAGTCTCGTTCAAGTTAGAACTTTAGCTGAGGAAACTCTCGAGCTCCTCCTTGTTTTTTGAACCACTTGGCATTGCTAGGAACCTGACCTTGACATCCATTCAGAAACGACTCCTTAATCCCGCATCTCTTCGTAGTCACCTTCCGCTCCAAAATGCAATCCTCTTTTAGTGCCTCCTCATAAGGCCTAATGAACAGCGAGACAAACTTCTTGCTTCCATTCACTAGCATCTTCGTTCGGTTCACCATCACTAGGTTTGTCTTCTTCGGAAGAGACGCCGAACAAAATATGAACTTTTCACTATCTTTGGTGAATGTGTACTTCTAAGCCTGCCTTTTGTAGATTGCATATCTATCCCACAAATACGGATTGCCCAGTATTACTAACAAATATCCAATGAAACTACGTCGCACGTGACCTCATCAATATACGACTCGTGGAGTGCAAATCTTAAAGTGTATTGATTAACTACACTTAGTCTCGTCTCCTTCTGAATCTACTCCAATGGAAAGGGTTTTGGATGCTTGATCATCTTCAAACCCAGCTTTTGAACCAAGGCCTTGGATATAAACATCTTCCCGCTCCATAGATCAACAATGACATCAACCAAGCTAGTCTTCACTTGCAACTTAAGAATAAAGAGCTGCTCTCTAGAATCTTTGTCCTCCTTCGCAGCCTGCTTCCCTACCATAAGGTTGAGACTGTTGTTGGGCTTCGTCATCCCAGGAACTTCTTTCAGACCTTGTGCTATCACGTATGTATTTTTCTTCTCTATTTTCTTCAACCCGTTTGGCTTGAGATGGGGATACTTCTCCCAGCATTGATCAGCTATATGTCATATCTTCTTGCAATGACTACAAATCAATCCTGCTTTTACTGGATCACCCTTTTTCTTCTCCTCCTTACACTGGGAACCACTAGACTCGCCTCCAGCTTGCTTAGCATCTCCCTTCATCTCATTGCTCTTCTTCTGCTTGCTCTCTATGGCAATAGCCTTCACGCTCGTCTCTGTAATCGATTTGATCATGAATAGTTTTATCTCCTTCTGGATGTATTCGTTCAAACCCGACATATACTTCATAAAGACCAAGTACTCCTTCGTCGTAATGTTGAGGATCATTGCTTGTTGCTGAAACTCAATCGTATATTCTTGAATGGTTTGATTGAATCTTTAGCGCAAGCCAGACTACTTGTACTAACACTCTTCAAGGAATCTCACTAGGTAGAACTGCTTCCTCAGTAGCTCCTTGAACATGTTCCATAATACTGATTTCTTCTCCTGTATGCAGTAGGATTTCCACCACGTCAACACGTGCCCGGAAAGCTTCAATGTCACAAAAACAATCTTCTCCTTTGATGAATAGTCAAAAAGAGTGAAATAGGTCTCTATACGCTCGATCTAATCATCAAACCTCTCAACGTCTCCACTCCCACCATAAGCAGGAATCTTAACTCTGAAATTAATCTTCAGATTCTAGTAAGAACCCTTACCCCCTTGCTGCGCAACAATCTTAACGGCCTGACTTCCTCGTCGAAATCTGAACTCTCACTACCTCCATCGGATTCTTCGGCTTTCTTCTTAGACTTCAAAGAAGATTCTCCCTTTTTGTTCCCTCCATGGATGAGATCGACAAGTTTTGTGAGGGTCGACCTGAATGTTTTCTCTAATGCATCAAGCCTTGTTGAATTGTCACTTTTTGTTATCTTCTTCTTCCTTGATTTCTGGACCTCTTCCAAAGAAATAAAAATCTCACCTAGGTTCTTGTATTACGATCGAGTAAGAACCATACACAGGATTGTCCATTCACATGATCTGATTGTTCTGATACCAACTTGATATGAGTTGTCGTGCGAACACCTTTGATCGCGGAATTATCAAAGGTGGGTTTGAGAAGAAAATAGAAAAAGACACAAGACAATTTAATTGGCAAAGAAAAATATCTTCTCTAGATTATGAAGAATAGAAGATTACAAAATCTCTCTCACACAATCTCTCCAGAATAAAGAACAATCTCTCTATTCTCTCTAAACCCTACTCTCTTAATTAGAATCTCTCTTCTGTTAATCTCTTGTTTATAAACCCTAAAGAATCCCTATTTATATATTAAACAACTTGAGTGGAAAAGTGGTAAATAATAAGCCCAACACAACTTGGATACGCGTCAAAACAGGAGTCTAGTTCGGCCCAGGAACCTGATCTGGTCGACCGACATGATCGGTTCAGTCAACCGACCAGAACACTGGTTTCTCAACCCTGATAGTGCACATTTCTGGTCGACCAATGTTGGTCATTCGGTCAACCGATGATGCCCTCATGGTCGACCGATGCAAGCTCTTCGGTCGACCGACTAGGGTTGTTTTCGCCAGCTTCCTGATTTTTGTCGTTTTTGCCACCTTTTACGGCTCCGTTCACGCTTTTATTCTCAAGCTCCTATGAGAATTATCTATCCTCAAGCTCTCATGAGGATCACTAAGCTCCCGAAGTAGGGAAGAAGATACACATGTATTACAAAAACACAATCGCAAGCAACAAGAATTGATCACGGAGTTCGGTCAACCCACGACCTACGTCTTCGCTCCTCACCTCGAGGATATCTCCACTATATCAACATGACCTACACAATAACAGTTTTAAACGTTCACCAATAACGTTTACAATACACATTGTCAATCCTACAAACCATACTTCTCTAAGTGTTGGACTACCCGTGTTACCTTCCTTAAGTGTTTGGATTTACAACCTCTCCTTAGGTATTACTACCAACTCACTCCTCTTGAAATTAACCCTGGTCTCCCTCCAACCACTCCTCTAAGTGTCATTGTGTATTACAATGTGTTTAACAATAATCTCAAATAAATATTTTGTTCTCAAAACAAGTGAGAACGAATTTGTAAGCTCTCTCAATGAAAACACTCTCACAACCCAAATATACTATATGTAAACTACTAAAACTCAATTGGTTGTGTGTGTAAAAATGAGTGAAACAAAATTAAACTCAATTAATTCTAGCTTATATATGATAATCAAGATATAAATTAGCTAGAGTTTTAGTTTAGAATACTTCTCCAAACAAAAAGATGTAAATATGGAGAGTTGAGGTTGAACGCCTCAAAACCAAAATTAAAATCCTTCTCTTTATAAAACTCTTTTTGCATAAACCAAAACACACTTAAACTCTTGAAAAAACCGACCAAAAACTAGCCAAACAAACTTGGTTCATCAAATGAAGCTTGATGACTATTTATAGCCTCTCAAACAACAAGAAACTAAAACTAGTCGTTACAGTAAGATAATCGTTGATCGGTGTGACACCCCTAGTTTCACACAATACTACAGTCCAAGTTGAACCTAATGATGTCAAACCTGCATGCACCCAATATTGTGCAACAACATGTTTTACCATCAGAGTAATATCTCTCTAGTGGATTTCAATAAAAAAAAATGTGGGTACAAACAAATAGAACAAAAATAATACAAGGAACACAATATAAAGAAGAGATGTCAAATAATAAATGTAATCGTGTTCCAATAGGAGAAAAGAAAATACAACTGATATTCTGAAATAATAGTAATAAATCTCTAAACACAAGAGTCAACTGAAAATAGTACTAAGGCACTTAGCCTCCAACATGAAATGCATCTCCAAAGACTATAAACAAATAATAAGCTATTGTGAAGCACTAATTAACTACTAATAAATGATGGTGAACTAGTCTGAATCTCCGTCAACCTGTGACTCTCCGGACGCATGACTCGCTGCCTAAAAAAGATGGAAACAACGAGCGTCAAAGCACTAGTGAGATCATCTCCACCGCCCCCAAGGGGAAGGGGGTTAGATGTATAAAAATAAAGTTATAACATATATAGATATATGAGTCATATGCACTAAACTAAGAGAAATTTGATATTTAGAAATCCACAACATGAAAATGGGTACGTTGAGCGAAATAATCCAAACAAAAAATCCCTCATATATATATCCAAATCTCAAATTATGAATCGCCAAATATCAACTCCAAATCCTATGAATAAGAATAAGTAACAAAGAACAAACTTTACCAAGCCTTATCCAAAACATGTCATAACCGTCGTATCATAGTGTCTCATACTACCCTTGGGTAGTTGGCGCGGGAATAAGAATAAAATCCGATAAAAGACATTGTCTAGGATACGTCGTGTATAATAAACCATAATCTTTACAATCTACCCTCGAGGTAGGTAACATTCGAGCAAAAATACAAGTTTGTGATCCTTTATAAAGAAAATATTGATGCTGAGAAAGGCGCTCATAATATCATGTGGCTCATTGCAATATTTTACGGCTCACTACCTTAATCGAACACCCTGCAGAATATAGGCATGTCAACTTATTCTGAAAAATAATAATGCATAACAGAGTGTAGTCTATTACGGTCTCATTGTAGTATACCAACTAACCCATTCGAGTGTAATCAATCCGCAGTCTTATTATGGTGTACCAACTAACCCCACTCAAGCATCCAAAATTACCATAAAATGAAACATACATCACTCTTTATCATGACAAACTCAAAGATTAAATTAAGCACCTCCAAAAGCTCGTGTGTGCTCAAAATCCAATTCGTGCTCTCTCGTAAACAACGCACGTATATCGATGAGCGACTAGTACTTCGTACATGTGATCAAACGCATGTAGGAAAGAATCAATGTTCACAATATAGCCTAGATCAGTCGACCGATATATCTCATTGATCGATCGATGGTGTCGTGCACAAAAGATGTACAAAACCAGCCTTGATTGGTCGACAGATGCATATTTTCGGTCGACCGACCAGACGAAAACTCTAGTTTCTTATAAATTCATCATATCGAAGTTTTCAAGAAATTTCATGAATAAAACTTTATTTAGTATCATTAGGGTTTACTCAAAGTTATGAGAACACAATTATAAATTTGAAGGGAAAATCGAATTAAAAACCCTATCATATAATATTTGTAAGTTCATCATTAAAACAAACAAATTTGGTAAAAATCTTGTGGTTACTTTACTTCAGATCAAAAATCCAACTTAAGAATTTGTTTCATAACTTTTTAAATCATAAATATTAAATCTTTACAACATACTGATGATACAAGGGTGATCTTTATACATAAACTAGGTTTTTTTTAAAAATCTAATAAAATCAAGAAAAACAAGGGATGAGTTTTGTAGGTTGTCTAAAAATCACTGCAGATAGCTGATCCCCCATCAAAATACCGATGTTGAAAGTTATAATATGATAACTTTCTGAAGGCTATAATTTGAAGACTTTCACGTAGATCGATGAATGTTATAATCTGACGACCTTTACAATAACTGATAAAAGCTCTAATTCAACAGCCTTTATAATCAACATCGGGAGTTATAATCTAACGACTCTCATATTTTTAAGGAACCAAGATGAAGATTACAAGATGACGGTCTTTGCAATGCTCCAGCAAAAGAGACCACAAATTAATGGTCTCTTCACATCAAAACGCAGAGGTCATCCTTATGTTACAACATTAAAACGCAGAGGTCATCCTGTGTTACAACATCAAAATGCAGAGGTCATGCCCATGTTTCAGAGTCAAAACATAGAGGTCATTCCCAACGGTCCAATTAAAAACACAGAGTTCGTGGAATCAAAACGCAAAGTTCATCTCTGTGTCCCAACTCTGCATTTTAGATTTACAACGTAGCACGACCTGTACGTTCAGCCACCAAAATAGGCCCAACTCTGCATTTTAAGTCTAAAATGCAGAGTTCGGGCCCTGAACGCTACTTTTCAGTATTTGACTCATTCAAAGCACGAACTGAACGGTTTCAAAATTATTTTCTCCATGATTTGGGGAGCAGTTTAAGGGGGCGGTTATACCCTATTTAACCCCACTTAGGAACGAATTAAGGAGGCAATTACACCCCTTAGTCCCCTATAAATAGGAGTAAACTCTATTGAGTTCGGATCTTTGGATCTTGAGGTATCTTGGAGATCTAGAGATCGTCTTCTTCGGATCATCTTCGAGCTTCCTACAGCAAATCATCTCCGAGCTTCCTGCCGCAACAAAGTTCTTGGAGCATTCCCTTGGCTTATTAACCGATTTTTCGGTTCAAATCAACTCTTTTTTAAGAGTTTAAACTCGCTCTGAGTTATCAACTCGTTCAGAGTTTCAAACTTGCTTTGTAAGTTCTTCACAGCATCAAATCATGAGAAGAAGATATCGTTCCAGTGAATCAAGACGTTCGGATCGTTAACAGAGAGCAAAATCGACGTGAGCATTCGAGGGAGGTACTTCATCGCCACCGTGAAGAACCCAGAATTAAACAAAGGGGAGAATTCAGATCAATTCTCTTCTCTTTTGTAATCAGGAAATCCAAATTGTAATTGAGATTGAGAGAGTTGTAAACATTCTTTTTCTAAGCAGTTAGAGAGAATAAAATCAAATACGATTCTTTCATCATTTTCATTTCACAAATTTTCCAACAAACAAGTTTGGAGGTGATGAAACTCGCATCATAATTTGTGTTGAATTCCTAAACACGCAAGAGTCTCGATCCTCCTTCGTCAAAATCTGTAGATCTCGTCCTCCTCTAGGTCTTTTCGCTTATCAAAGCTTCGCCAAACTCTAAAGAGGGATCTCTAGGGTTTTGAAGGGAGGGTGGCTGCTAAACAAAGTGGGAGATAAAAAGAAAAGAGGAGAAAAACAGGTTTACACCATATATATAGGTGTGTGATCAAACATGCTCAAATCTGATCTGACCTAAAACTCATTTCTGTGCATCCATCGGTCGACCGATGCTTGCTATCAATCAACCGACTAGCACCAATCGGTCGATTGACTCTTGCAATCAGTCGACTTATAGGTCAGATCAGATTTGAGCATGTTTGATCACACACCTATATATAT
>BQKN01063891.1:191415-222172 GCA_022839385.1 Asparagus kiusianus
CAAATCAATTATAACTGATTACATTCATCCCAAAATGGTCACCAAACATAGAAAAACTCATTTATTATTATTTACCATAATATTTTCAAATTTTTGGGGTTTTACAATCGGTCGACTGATTGTCTTGATCGATCGACTAATTTGATTATAAAAGAATGGCTATAAAAATTACTTTGGTCGGTCGACCGGTTTCTTTAATCGGTCGACTGATAACATGATATTTCAAATACTTTGTTTTTTTTTAAGAGTTGATTTTCTAAATTCAAATTAAAATAGCAAATCAATTCCAAAAATAGTAAAACTTGGTGAAAGGTTTATATATATGAAAATAACATGTTAGAGAAGAGATTTCTTAAAATAGCATTTCCCATTTGTGAAAAATCACTATTTTGCAAATTTGTACCAATATGATTTCATATATATCCAAAATCAGCAAAGATACGAAATCGTTAAACACATGATTCTGATGAAATTATTTCAACCATGTTAGCTTCCCAAATAGATGAATTCTAAAAACTAATTATATTTATAGGGTTAAATGTATTTTTGACCGTTTTGTGAAATAACGTGTGTGTGCGTGTGCGTAGGATTTGAGCTTTTAAGTATAACACATAAAGTAAATACCTAAGCTATAAATACTATATCAAGCATATAATCTTCGTGAAGCTCGATCTTGGTAGCGGGATGCAGCGATAATGTATCTTGACTTCCAATTTTTGACAACTTCCAAAATATCTTCGTTAAGGCACAAATCCTTCCAAACTCCAACCTGGATGCATATTGGAGGAAAACAAAAATACTAGAAAACATCATTTTGGAATTATTTGTTAATCATCAAAACTAGATTAGACAATAGGCTCATAAACATGAGACCTAATAGTAAATAAATCCAAAATTTAAAAAAGTTCATGAATCACTTGAACTGACATTGACAAAAGATATAGCTAGCAAAGAGCACTGATGAGTTCCCCTTGAAGAACATTTGAACAATTTCGTCCCAATTAAAAAAAGCATTCTTCGTGAAAGATACAAGAAAAATTAGTAAGTATTTATAAATTTTCATACTTTATTCTTAAGATACTAAAGGGATCATAAACTTACTATAAAATTACATATAAATAATTTTACAATAGAAACTAAAGTAAAGTCATTGATCAACTATGTTACGAGATTTAATAAGCCAAATAAGATGAGGAAAATCACTATAATGGACAAAAGATATACACATGATAATTAGTTACAATAGCGTAAGTTTAAAAAAATTTAAAATTGATATTTTCTATTTCCTACATGGTGGTATGACTCTGCAAGTAAATTATTTGGGGATATGACTACCAAAAGAGGATTAATTTTTAAAGACACGATCAAAGATAAGCACATGACAGCACTGTCAGATTTAAAGATCTTTAAATATGAAGGAAACATGTTTTACTACTAAAATTCTTATTAAAGATCACTAAACATAAAATTCACATTATATCTGTCTCAAATTTGTAGAGAATATGCATGTTATCGTAAATTGTGTTAACAATATATACCAATACAAAGATACAACTTATTGAAGAAATAAAAGAATGGTAAGTAAACTAATTAAACATCGATATAACATAATAAAAAATTACACTTTAAAACTAATACATAATGGCTTGTTCAGAACAAACTACTAAAATAGAAGCATATCCATCAAGGCTCTTTACAAATACAATACAAATTTAAACTATTGATATATGCAATCATCACAATATCAAAGAGGTATGATCTTAACTACTCTAAAATTTATACAATTAAACTTAAAAATACTCTACCAATAAACGGACACGTTATTGGACCTATAATGTAAAGATAGCCACCATTTACAATAAAATTGAACCGTGGTTCTAGCTCACAAAGGCTACAATAAGAAGGTTGGATAGATATCTTAATAAGAATATCCAAATGATAAATATTACAGAATCACTAATGAGGTAGTACCAATATTGAGTAATATCTCTTCTTCATGAAATAAACATATCAAGATTAAATATTAACATTATAATCTAAGGCAATCTGATAATGTAAAATATAGTTATTTAGTTCAGATTATTATGGAAAATGACACAGATAGAGTAAAAGTAATATTATTTAATGCAACAGAAACTCTTATTGGATGCATACAAAAAGAATTCATTATTACAGAGAAAAAAAGGTAACTCCTAACATTATTTAAAAAATAATTAGAAACACAAAATTTTCATATATATGAAATTAATATTTAGTCTCATTGAAACACAAAAATAATCAAAGTTTGTATTTCTATAATTTCCATTAAACATCAAAAATACATTCAGTCTCTTTGTGAAGTAAGATGAGAAGACAAAACATGAACGAGGAAAAATAATAGCACAAAAAATCCAGCTCTAGCCTGATGTCACAATCAATATAGACGATGAAGACACAACTCTAGAATTGCTTAGGAAAAAGATAAAGGTTGAGAAGGATTGATCTTCACTCAATAAAAATTAAAATATTTATTTTTTGAATATTTTATAGAATAGCTTAATTTTTTGAATAAAACCAGGAATCTTTAGAAAGGATTTTCATCAACTCTTTTAAATATTTTTATATGGTTATGTGGATGTTTTTATCACATAAAATATACTAGAGTTAGTATTAATCTTTAGTTTATGATTTTTTTCTGAAGTCTATCAATTAATTAGCAAAAAACTTCATATTCTCTTTAGTTTCATTCTAACCCACTTTTAATTAATTATCTTTATTTTTTTAGCTTTAATTATTCATTTTTCTTTTATAACACTACTTTTTAAGTGTTTTTACTTTTACAACATTATACTTTCAAGATTGGTTTCATGTCGGTTCAAAACACATGAATTTTTAAATTAGTTTCAGATTACATTTGTTTCCTATTAATTTAATTATCAATAAAAAATTTAAATTTGGTGTAGCCCATTCAAACAGATATCAAAAAATAATAATCACAATGCTAAATTTTAAATATATAAGTGAGCAAAAATGATCTAAGTGGAACTGAGGAACAAATTTTAGGAAGAAAATAAATCAAAAATATTTAATCATAATATTGTAGGCATACAGAATTATCTACAAAGTTCCCGTACGCAGATTGTGAAGGAAATCATGCTATGTCTACATGCATAATACATAGCGGAAGACATAAAGCTCCTCGTAGTGGATCTCCAACTCTTCAAGTAAACTCGAAAGGTATTGGATGCTGCTTGAGACACGAGGCAAGATATCCACCCCGGGGTTCTTAAAATCCTACTACTTCCTCTTACTCAAAGATTGCTAAAGTTTAGTAAGAGGGCACCTATATCTAACAGCTCGAGGCGAAATACAAACGATAAGCGTCATCATTCAAGTCAGGAAATGATTATCCGGCCCGTGGAAGCTAACGAATCTACAAAGTGAGCCATTAGAGTGTACGGGTCAACGGAATGACGAAATACGCAATGCAAGTCCGAAGAAGTCAGAAAATGTCAAACACCTCAAAGTGGCCCACACAAAGGATTGACATTTTGACCATGATACAAATTGGATCTGGAAAAATTCAAAAGATAAGTTTAAGGTCTCGTCGTCGGCTTTCCAACGCATCTTGAATCACTTCATTCCGTGGTCGGATGAGTGAGTTAAGACCGCTATAGTAACTCCGGGACGCTCAAGTCCAAACCGGCTACAGTCTGACCCGTGCTACAGTGATCCGACCCGCGCTACAATGATCCGACCCGTGCTACAGTGATCCGCCCCCACGCTACAGTAATTCGACCCACGCTACAGTGATCCGACCCACGCTACAGTGATCCGACCCATGCTATAATTTGAATCTGAAGAAACTCAAAAGATAAAAGTTATAGGTATCTTTGTCAGCTTTCTAACGCATCTTGAATCAGCTCAATCCGAGATCGGACGAGAGAGTTAAGATCAAAATACCAAAAATATCTCAATCCGACCCGCGCGCCGGCGGGTCGGACCAATCCGACCCGCACGCCGGCGAGTCGGACCAATCCGACCCGCGCGCCGGTAGGTCGGATCCATCCGACTCACGTGGCGACGGGTCGGATCAGTCCGTCTCGCGCCCAGAACTGCCCGTAACCTTCAAAACACGTTTTTATGCTGTTTCGATCGGTTTCTTCTGTTCCAGAGGTTTCTAACTGCCTAGATATCATCTACAAATATGGTTAGGCCGTTATTGACTGAAGATAAGGCCAAATCACTCATTCTTATCCGAAAATCCCCCAACCGAAGCCTATAAGTACAGTCCTAGGGGCTCATTTCACAGAGAGGATTAATTATCAGGAGGAGGAGGTGCTGCCGAATTGAGGAGTCAAAGGAGCACGAATTTTTGCAAGGGTTGACAGATCTTGGCGAGTTCTTCGGCATAAAGAAGGAGAGTTTGAGAGATCCGACACCCGTTTCCCCTATTTCCTTGAGATCAGACTTGGTCTTGATCTCGAAAAGAGCTATTAATTTCGCTTGGTCGATCTCAGCGTTTTAAATCAAATACTTCCTCAGCAAAGGCGGACCTCTGCCGAATTTTTAACAACCGGATCTGATCAATGATCATCCACGGATAAACCCCGGCACAGGCAAAGATCCCACGCAAAGCAGCGAGTGATAAACGTCCTCTGCGTTTTGTTTGAATGAGAATTGTATCTTTTATTTTCATTGTGTAAAGGTCTTATAAAAAGACCGATCTTTTTGAACTTATTGTAATGATCGAAGTTGTAATAAGTTATACAATGAAGAAAATGATTTTCGACGCAAACAAATATTTACCCACATGCATTGCACGTGCATAAAACCTAGAATAACAAAATGACTAAGTTTCTCTCACTTTAAGAAAGGCTTAATTGCACTTTGGTATTCCAATGTTTCATCCATTTTGGACTCTGATACCTAGAAGTTTATTTTTGTCTATACTATACCCAAAAGTTTCACTGATATTGAAGTTTGATAATTGATAACCCCAAAGTTTTTTTACCCATTTGATGCCTCAATGTTTCAAAAAAATAAACTTTGATAACCTACATTTGGGAGTATTTTTATTATATTTTATTGTTAAATTCAAATTGCGCTCTTAACACATGAGAATTACCAAATTCCACAAACTTGTTTTGATGTTCTCAGTAACTTTTCCACCCATTTTAGAGATATTTATAAAAATTACAAATGTTATAGTCATTTTTGTGCTGAAAAGTAATATCCAATCAAGGGCAGATAAATATCCCATATTATGCGTAATCGAGCCAACACTTTAAAATAACCCAAGACCCAGCTCGGATGACTCGACACGCCGACATCTCATGAAGACGACTCAAATGACGCTACATGTCGACCCCTGGCTAGGTCGACTCCCTAATCAACTTACTCGACCAGCCATTTGGCTAACATCTTGCAAATGCGACTCAAAAGACGGTACTTCTCGACCATCGGAGAAGTAGAAATGCGATAAAATACCTTAAGCCTCGAACTCCCTCCCGTGCACTGACAGTCAATCACCTCATAATAAATGTCATTAAATGTATTATGGACGACATCATTCCTCTGCCCCCAACAGTCTTTATGACACATTGGACCACGTCGGCACCACACGCCCCCAATCACTTTGCATTAAATGTTAAAGTGATCTCTCCTCCACTCATCGACTGACACATGTAAAGCAGATGCTGATTTGGCCTCCAGTTCATACTCGATCGAAATTACCATCATATCCCTCTACCACCATTATAAATAGGGGTACTGTTTTCAATAATAGGGTAAGATCTTTTTCTCTATCCACTGTGCTTAAAAACTTCTATAGTTCGTTTACTTCTCCACTCAAGCAAATCACTGACTTGATCGTCGGAGGAACAATCGGAGAATGCAACCACGCCATCTTACGATTTTCTATCTGTGTAGAAAAGAATAACCTACTCTAGAACCGGACGTTTGGAGGATTAGAGGACCTCCATCAGCTTAATATTCTCTTTGTGACTATTTAATTTCAGCCATCAGCAACAAAGGTATAAAAGCCTAAATCAAATCATATTTAATTTAACACGTGATCTCAATATAATAGGAAAAAAATAATCCAAAGAGTATCAAGATATCAAATAGGCAAAAATAAACTTTGGGTATCAAAATTCAAAATGGTGAAACTTAGGGGTACCAAAGGGGCAAATATAAATTTAGGCTGGTACAAAAGTTCATGAAACTTTGGGGGTATCAAAGTGCAATTAAGCGGCCCTTAACAAAAACTTTGGAAGATCTAAATGAGGCAATTAGATATCCATTTGGATATTAATCTATCTCTATGTAGATATGTAATGAGTAGAGGAGAGGTGCTTATTAGGGTTAAGGTTTGGAGAAACTAAGGGAGGGGGTAATGGACAGAGGAGGAGGCGTTGGTTCGCCCTCGCCCTCAGCAGCATCGATGCAAAGCCAAGATTCATGCATGATGGAAGATCCGCCATCCCAAATTATGAGCGAGAAAGAAGGGGTTTCTTATTGTCCCTCCTTGCCTTTGATGAAGAAACCCAAGATGTGTTGCGCTCGTCGGAAGCAGACTCAAACCACAACGAGTCGATAAGCAACGAACAAAGAACACCACGAGCACAATCCCCAATAGAACAAGCAAAATTAATCACTAACACGAGGATATACGTGGTTCGGCAGGTTTCCTATATCCACAGGGAGAGGATGTGGAGATTTTACTATATGGTGGAGAAATACAATGTGTTACAACTCTCAAACAATCATAAAAATCCTAACCAACAAGATCTCACTCACCCTCAAAGATCTCACTCTCAAAGCGCTCAAAAGTCTCTGATAATAACCCTCTCCATCTTATCGAAACCCCTAACAAAACGTGTCTTTAATATATAAAACCCTAAACCAAAACAGACTAGGAAATAGATATATCCGTTCAGCCCACTATCGGTCGACTGATAGGGATGTATCAGTTGACCGATAGGTATTCATCAGTCGACCGGTATTGATGAAAGCACCCTACTGCTACTAGGAAGGAATCCTAGAGGGGGTGAAGAGGGTATATGCTAACCTAATCCGATTTAATGCCAAATAAAAACTTTACTAACAAATATATCCTAGCACAAGAGATATGAACAATATATGTGCAATGATATACAAATAACAAAAGGGTAAACAAACTACTAAAGTGATAAGGCAATATAAACAACAAGCAATTGACGAATGCGATATAAATGATAAGCACGAATATAAAGGAACGCCAATGACAAACGCAAACAAACGATATGATCACGGAGTTTGGTCCCTACGACCTACGTCTCCGCTCCTTACCTCGAGGAGATCTCCACTATTACAACCGGATTTTTTACGCTCACCTGAATAACGTTTATACCTCACACTCGGTTTTCTAATTCACCGAAAACTTTACCATTCACACTCTTGCAATCACACTCACTACCACCTCAAGTGTTGGTCTCTAGCTCGTGTCTCCCTTAAGTGTTAGGAATTACAACATATCTCTAGGCATTATCACCTACCCCACTCCTCTTGGGACGATCCCGTCTCTCACCACACACTCCTCTCGGTGTACAAGTGTATTACAAAGTGTTCAACATAATTAGGCTCACAATACAAATAAATTTGTTCTCTATAATGGACGAGAACACAATGTAGCCTCACTCTCTAAGTCACACTCCCCACAATCCAAATTATATTATGTATGAAATACAATAAGCTCAATGGTTGTGTGTGTAAACAAAGAGATTAATCAAATCTAAACTCAATATAAAACTAGCTTTAATAAAATGATAATCAAACAAATAGATATAAATCTAAAAAAAAGTTTAGGGAAACTTCTCTATGGATCAAGAGAGAGAGGGAGAAGAGTTGAATGCTCAAACACAATTGATGATCTTCCTCAAGCTCTTGTGAAAATTTCTTCACAAACCAAACCTTTAAACAAACTTAAACTCTTTTAAAACTTGTTTAAAATTTCTTCACAAACCAAACCCTTAAACAAACTTAAAAAAAACTTAAACTCTTTTAAAACTTGTTTAAAAATTTTCTTAATGATTTCAGAAGTTTGAGGGTAAGGGGTATATATAGGATGAAGAAACAACCCCCAAAAAACCAAGAAAACCAAGCAAAAGATAGAATAACGAAAACATAGAAATCTAGAAAAACTAGCCGTTATGAGGTCGTCGGTCGACTGAAAATGTACATCAGTCGATTGATGACCTCGACAGAAGAAAAACAGATAGTTTTAGAGTGCTGAAATTTTACGTATCTGGTTTTGTAAAATCAATTAAAAATAGTAAATCAAATCCAAAAATCATGAAATTTTGAGGAAAGGTTCTAGACATGTAGATAAACATGCTAGAGAAATATTTCATGAATATAACTTCCCATTTGAGAGAAATAAATTATTTAGTAAACTAGTTAAAAACTAAAAAATCTAAAAATAGTACAAAACTAGTCGTTATGAGCTTATCAGCTGACTGATCAGTTGACCAATGACCTCATCAGTCGACTGAAAAGAAACAGAGGCTTTTTGATGATTCCAGGCATTTTCATCAGTCGACTGAATACATGTATCAGTCAACTGATAACACTGTATCAGCCTGATTTGAATAGTAAAAACCAACTTTGAAGTGCCTTAAAAAATAGCAAATAAATTCTAAAAAATTTAGAACTTTGGGAAATCATTGAAAACATGTAAATGAACATGTTACATAAAGAATTTTTGGAATTTCACTTCTCAATATGAAAACTTGTCATTTTACAAAAATGTTCAAAACATGCGAACTTAATATACTTGAAATGTAATGTTTTGACATAAACCATGTTTTGAAACTTTGTAAAATAATTTTATAGACTTAATAAACTATGTATAAAGTGATATTGAAGTCTATAAACTAATAAAATAATATTTTATCAAAAACACCTATATTTTGATAAAATCAACAAATACGTGTGTGTGTGTGTGTGTGTGTGAATAATATGAGCTTAAAGTATTAACACACAAGTATAAACCTATACTACAAATACTATAAACTATATACCCAAGCTTGAAGGTCTTCAATATAGCTCGACTTAGTAAACTTACGGATGAAGCTTGAACTTGAATCTTTAACTTGAATTGCATTATTTCACTCCACTATTTCCGCCAACTTCCATTTGATATGATCGTTATGGCGTAATTCCATCTAGCCTCAAACATATTGTTTGCCTAGAATAGATACAAAACATAAACACTACACAAACAATATTAGATGTAAATTATTTATAAATCATCATCAAACCAAAACGACCTAACAATCTCCCCTTTTTTTATGATGATAAACAATTTACAAAAAGAGATATATGCATGAAAGGAAATGAATATAGAAATTATAATTATCATGCATATAAATAAAAATGATATACTTATAATATTTCTCCCCTTTTGACAACATCAAAAAGGGAAAAACAAAAAAATGAAGAGAGTGAAAGCTCTCCCTACATATAAGCACGGTGAATATAAAACAAATATAGGGATTGCTCCCCCTATTAAAATGTCATATGGAGTATATGCAATAAAGATCATAGCAAACATGTGAGCAAGTATAAATATAAAAATGCTAAACATAACTCACATACAAAGATAGACCAAGAGAATACATACATATGTCATTATTGAATAGTGTCTCAAGGTAAGAGCATAAAAACCATATGAAGATAGATTTATGAAAACAAATGGATAGGAAACATAAGAATCATGAGAGAAAAAAATTTCAAATGAAAACAAATCACTCAAATGAAATCATAAATCAAATGAAATCCATAAAATCAAACCATATAAGGCAAGAGAGGCAAATATGTCAAGTTCTTAAACTTGTTTCAACCCATGTAAACATTTTAGCACCAGATAAACATAATTTAGTAAATAAACACCCAATAAACTCAGGGGTTATATAAACATGAACCTCTCATCAAAATCAAAACTAATAATCATGAAAACATAAGAATTGATCAAAGAGAAATTCTTTTCATATAAAAAATTCAAAACATAATTTTCAAAACCAAGAAAAAGAAAAGGAATAACACTAAAATTCTTGGTTTAAAAATCAAATTTGTTTTGGTACCTAAGTACTTATAGTACCAAAAGATTTAGGGACATGACCCCTATCTTTTAAGCTCAACGCCCTAGAGTTATGAACCCTCTTGGGCGCATGTGGTGTACTAATCTGGTCATAACAATAATCACTCAAATAACCCTTCTGATTACAATATGTGTAATGAAAGAAGCTCATTTGTTTTTGTGGATCATTAGCTCATGCACGGAAATCATTTGCAAATAAAGATTATCTTTTAAATTTATTTTGCAAATGAGAAAAATCATTAAACAAAGTTGGTCTTATTGGAATATTTTACAAAATAGGAGCTTTTTACACATCAAAACAAAATTTAGCAAGATGTCCAAACCTATCACAAATGTCACATTTAAAAGCATGTGGTCTACTAGAAACATTTGGTAAATTAGAATTCTTTTTCAAATCAAAGCAAAACTTTACCAAATGGCCAAACCGACCACATAGATCACATTTATACACACGCGCATGTTTATGATGAGCATTGTGAGCATGTGTATGTGTATATGATGAAGAAACTTGATGAGATGCACAATGATCATTAGCATTGTTATGTTTGTGTGCATAATAGCAAAATTTAGCTAGACACCCTTTTCGGCCGTAAATGGAATATTTATAAATTTTGCTATACATATGTGCATAGTGAGTGTTGGATTTTAAAGAATTAACACGCGACTTTACACATAAGTCCATAAGTTTCTTATTAATAACAATGCATATTTTAAGGGTTGAATCTAAAGATGATATTCCACTTTTAACATGATCCAACTCATTGTTAGGCATACAAGCATTGTTATTAGAAGTAGAACATATATAGTCATTTATAAAGGAAGTAGTATCATTTTTTATGTTCTCTACTTCTAATATGGCATTATATATTCATGAGATAAGCTAAAAATGGATGAGGTCTTTTCATTTTCCAAATTTAACAAGTCATTGTTTTCTTTAAGCATAGTATTTTCTTTTACAATGACATCAAATTTGGACACTAGCTCCTCATGATCGGATTTTAATGCAACATGCTTGCTTTTTTAATTTACATAATTATGATGCAATTTGTTGTAGGCTTTCATTAAGTTCTCATATGCACATGCGAGATTAACTATAGATGATTCACTGTCGGGTTCGGACTCGCAAATCTCACTAGGGCTATCTCCTAGTGGCCGTGTGCATGATGCTCCATTGAAACTTGAAGAGGAAGCCTCCAAAACTTATCGGATCGCTCCAAGTTCCCTTGATGCGCTTCTATAAATCTCCATAATGTGTAAGTACTATCAAAATAAACAAACTTGTTAGACATAGATGAATCAAAAGCATTTAGCAAATAATCTAACAAAATCTTGTTCATTGTAAACATTCTTTTATCATTTTTTACCACTTGGATTTCTCCGTAGTGGGTACAATATAAGCACTTTCAATAACTTCCCATAAATCAAAATGTTTAGATCTAACAAATATATTAAATCTAGAACACCATTGGTCATAGGGAAAAGCATTGAATTTAGGAGCAACATTTATATCATAGCCTAATCTCATATCCATAATTAAAAAATGTGCAAGCAAGACAAATGCAATCAAAAACTAGATTAGCACAAAAAGATAACTTGGATCTTTAACTCAACGTGGTTAGATCTTAAATCAAAGAGCACCAAACTCTGATACTAATTAAAAGCACTCTAATGCCACTAGGAAGGAATCCTAGAGGGGGGAGAATATGGTTTATGCTAATCTAATCCGATTTAATACCAAATAAAAACTTTACTAACAAATACGTCCTAGCACAAGAGATATGAACAATATACGTGCAAGGATATACAAATAACACAAGGGTAAACAAACTACTAAAGTGATAAGGCAATATAAACACAAGCAATTGGCAAAGACGATATAAATGATAAGCACGAATATAAAGGAACGCCAATGACAAACGCAAACAAACAATATAGTCAGGGAGTTCGGTCCTCACGACCTATGTCTCTGATCCTCACCTCGAGGAGATCTCCACTATCACAACCGGGTTTTCTACGCTCACCCGAATAACGTATACACCTCACACTCAGTTTTCTAGTTCACCGAAAACTTTACAATTCACACTCTTGCAATCGCACTCACTACCATCTTAAGTGTTGGTCTCTAGCCCGTATCTCTCTCAAGTATTAGGAATTACAACTTACCTCTAGGTATTACCACCTACCCTATTCCTCTTGGGACGATCCCGTCTCTCACCACACACCCTTCTCGGGTGTATTACAAAGTGTTCAACATAATTAGGCTCACAATACAAATAAATTTATTCTCTATAATGGATGAGAACACAATGTAGACTCACTCTCTAAGTCACACTCCCCACAACCCAAAATATACTATGTATGAAATACAATAAGCTCAATGGTTGTGTGTGTAAACAAAGAGATTAATCAAATCTAAACTCAATATAAAACTAGCTTTAATAAAATGATAATCAAACAAATAGATATAAAGCTAGAAAAAGAGTTTAGGAAAACTTCTCTATGGATCAAGAGAGAAAGGGAGAAGAGTTAAATGCTCAAACACAATTGATGATCTTCCTCAAGCTCTTGTAAAAATTTCTTCACAAACCAAACCCTTAAACAAACTTAAACTCTTTTAAAACTTGTTTAAAACTTTTCTTAATGATTTCAAAAATTTGAGGGTAAGGGGTATATATAGGATGAAGAAACAACCCCCAAAAACCCAAGAAAACCAAGCAAAAAGATAGAATAACGAAAACATAGAAATCTGGAAAAATAGCCATTATGAGGTCATGGGTCGACTACAAATGTACATCAGTCGACTGATGACCTCAAAAGAAGAAAAACAGACAGTTTCAAAGTGCTGGAATTTTGCGTATCTGATTTTGTAAAATTAATTAAAAATAGTAAATCAAATCCAAAAATCATGAAATTTTGAGGGAAGATTCTAGACATATAGAGAAAGAATTTCATGAATATAAATTCCCATTTGAGAGAAATAAATTATTTAGTAAACTGGTTAAAAACTAAAAAAATCTGGAAATAGTACAAACCTAGCCGTTATGAGCTTATCAATCGACCGATAACCTCATCAGTCGACTGAAAAGAAACAGAGGCTTTTTGATGATTCTAGGCATTTTCATTAGTCTACTGAACACATGTATTAGTCGACTGATAACACTGTATCAGCCTGATTTGAATAGTAAAAACCAACTTTGAAGTGCCTTAAAACTAGTAAATAAATTCCAAAAAAATATAGAACTTTGGAAAAAACATTGTAAACATGTAAATAGACATGTTACAAAAAGAATTTTTGGAATAGAACTTCTCAATATGAAAACTTGTTATTTTATAAAAATGTTCAAAACATGCGAACTTAATATACTTGAAATGTAATGTTTTGACATAAACCATGTTTTGAAACTTTGTAAAATAATTTTATAGACTTAATAAACTATGTATAAAGTGATATTGAAGTCTATAAACTAATAAAATAATATTTTATCAAAAACACCTATATTTTGATAAAATCAACAAATGCGTGTGTGAATAATATGAGCTTAAAGTATCAACACACAAGTATAAACCTATACTACAAATACTATAAACTATATACCCAAACTTGAAGGTCTTCAATATAGCTCGACTTGATAAACTTACGGATGAAGCTTGAACTTGAATCTTTAACTTGAATTGCATTGCTTCACTCTACTATTTCCGCCAACCTCCATTTGATATGATCGTTATGGTACAATTCCATCCAACCTCCAACATATTGTTTGCCTAGAATAGATACAAAACACAAACACTAGATAAACAACATTAGATATAAATTATTTATAAATCATCATCAAAACAAAAGGACCTAACAATTGATCCATTGATCGACTGTCTAGTGTGATGTATTTTAGTTCCTGCAATGTGCATGTGTCGATTGACTGATTATTTCTATCAGTCGACCGACCAGAGTTTTTTTTTGTTCCACGTCTTTTCCAACAATTCTTCACCATTTTTAATCATTTTCCACCTCGGTGAAGTGTTCCCAAAATTAATCTAACACCAACAAAAGAACCAATGCGTCTTCTAACAAATCTGGCTACACCAATGTGGTTGCCTATGTACCCCCTCTCCCAAGGGATCAAGTCGCTCGTAATTCATCTAAATGGCCTCAATAGGCCTCAACAAGCACAAATCTTTAACAAGTTTCTACGGTGATCGAACTTGCTGCTAGAGATTACCTTCGTGAGCATATATGCTATATTATCTTTTGTGTGGACCTTCACGAGCTCCACATTCCCATCTTTAAGAACATCCCAGACAAAGTGATAATGAATGTCGATGATACGGGTGTATCTTCTCTCCGGGAGCTTAGCGATTCTCATGGAAGCTTGAGGATAGATGATTCTCATGATAGCATGAGAATAGGGGTGTAAAACAGTACAGTGGAACGCAAGTGGAAGCGTGAAATGAGACGACGAGCAGCAGATTCGAAGAATTCAGTTTTCAGCTCGTGAGTCGATTCCTACATGTACATGAGTCGACTCATCAGGTTGAGTCGACTCATGACCGTCATGAGTCGACTCACAAAACTCAGCTGTTTTATCAAAAGTTTCTGCTCGGTCGACTCATCAGTTTTATGAGTCGACCTATATGTCATGAGTCGACTCATCTCAGTCATGAGTCGACTCATCGACGGTTTCCTGGTTTGGTTGGGTTTCTGTTCACACGAATTCCTGTTGGGTTGGGCTTGGTTATTTACTAGATTGCCATCCACGTTTGTACACCTATATAAAGGGTTGTTTAGGGTTTCTAAACATTATCTTAAAGATCTTAAATCAAAGGTAATTAAGAGAGATTCTAATCATTGTATTAGGGTTTAGAGAGGATTGAGAGGTTGTTCTCGATTCTAGTGAGATTGTAAGGGAGAGATTTGCAATAATTGATTCTTCATAATCTAGAGAATGTATTTTTTTCACCATACTGAATTGTTCTTGTGTTTTAGTTGTCTTCTTCTCAACCCACCTTTTGATAATTCCGTGATTAAAGGGTGCTCGTACGGTGACTCATATCAAGTTGGTATCAGAGCGATCAAATCCTACGAAGGGGGGCATCTGTGTATGGTTCTGACTCGATCATAATACAAGAAGCTTGGCGAGATCCTTATTTTATTGGAAGAAGTCCAGGTTTTAAGGAGGAAGAAGATGGCCGAAGGAGACAATTTCACGAGGATTGATGCATTGGAGAAGCAAATCGAGACGATAGGTTCGACTCTCACACAACTCGTCAGTCTTATCCATGGAGGTGGCAAACAAGGTGAATCTTCTTCGAAAAAAATTGTTGAGTCCGATGTGGAAAGAGTAGATTCAGATTCCGATGAGGAGGAGGAGACCGTTAAGGCTGCATTGCATCAAGGGGGTAAGAATTCTTATCAGAACCTGAAGATTAACTTCAAGGTGAAGATTCATGTTTATGATGGGAGTGTTGATGTCGAGATACTTGATGACTGGATCGAGCGGATGGAGACGTATTTTACTCTTTATGGCTATTCATTAAAAGAAAAGATTGTGTTCACGACTTTGAAGCTTTCAAGGAACGTGTTGACGTAGTGAAAATCCTACTACAAGCAGGAGAAGAAGGCGGTGTCGTGGAACAAGTTTAAGGAGTTACTAAGAAAGCAGTTCTACCCGGTGGGATTCCTTAAAGAGCGTTAGTACAAGTGGTACGGCTTGCGCCAAAGGGTCAATCAAACCGTTCAAGAATACACCACGGAGTTTCAGCAGTAGGCGATGGTCCTCAACGTTACGACAGAGGAATATTCAGTGTTTATGAAGTATATGGCGGGATTGAGCGATTACATCCGAAAGGAGATGAAGCTATTCACGGTGGAATCAATTGCAGAGGCGAGCGTGAAGGCTATTGCCCTCGAGGGCAAGCAAAAGAAGGGCAACGAGGCTAAGGGAGACTCCAAACAGACAGGAGGCGAGTCTAGTGGTTCTCAATCTAAGGAGGAGAAGAAGAAGGATGATCCGGGAAGGCAGGGCTGATTTGTAGTCACTGCGAGAAGACAGGGCACACAGCTGATCGGTGTTAGGAGAAGTATCCTCATCTCAAGCCAAGAGGGTTGAAGAAGAAGGAGGAGAAAAAAGCATACATGATAGCTCAAGGTCCGAAAGAAGTCCCGGGGATGACAGAGCCCAACATCAGTCTCAACCTTATAGCGAGAAAGTAGACCACAAAAGAGGACGACGATCCGAGAGAGCAACTCTTTGTTCTTAAGTTGCAAGTGAAGACCAGTTTGGTTGATGTCATTGTTGATTCGGGTAGCAAGAAGAATTTGATATCCGAGACATTGGTTTTATGGCATTGGTTCAGAAGCTAGGTTTGAAGACGGTCAAGCATCCGAATCCCTATCCTTTAGGGTGGATTCAGAAAGAGGAGAAACTGAGTGTAGTTGATCAATGCACTATCAGATTTACGCTCTACGAGTCGTATATTGACGAGGTCACGTGCGACGTTGTTTCATTGGATGTTTGTCAGATTATACTGAGCAATCCGTACTTATGGGATAGATATGCGATCTACGAGAGGCGGGCTCAGAGGTACACCTTCACTAAGGATGGTGAAACGTTCATATTTCGTTCAGCATCTCTTCCGAGGGAGACAAGCTTGGGGACAGTGACACGAACGAAGAGACTAGTGAATGCAAGCAAGAAGTTTGTCTCGCTGTGCATTAGATTTCTAGAAAAGCCATCGATAAAGGATTGTAACTTAGGGCGAAAGGTGATTACGACGAGACGTGGGATGGATGAGATGTTTCTGATCAGACGTTGAGACTAGGTTCCTAGCAGGGCAAGATGATGCAGAAAAGATGGAGGAGCTCGAGAGTTTCCTCAGCAAAAGTTCTAACTTGAACGGACTTCAAGTTCCTAAAGAGGGGACCCATGATACGGGTGTATCTCCTCTTCGGGAGCTTAGTGATCCTCATGAGAGCTTGAGGATAGATGATTCTCATGATAGCATGAGAATAGGGGTGTAAAATAGTACAGTAGAACGTTGATGAAAGCGTGGAATGAGACGACGAGCAGCAGATTCGAAGAATCCAGTTTTCAGCTCGTGAGTCGACTCCTACATGTACATGAGTCAACTCATCAGGTTGAGTCGACTCATGACTGTCATGAGTCGACTCACGAAACCCAGCCGTTTTGTCAAAAGATTATGCTCGGTCGACTCATCAGTTTTATGAGTCGACCCATATGTCATGAGTCGACTCATCTCAGTCATGAGTCGACTCATCGACGGTTTCCTGGTTTGGTTGGGTTTCGGTTCACACGAATTCCTGTTGGGTTGGGCTTGGTTATTTACCAGATTACCATCCATATTTGTACATCTATATAAAGGGTTATTTAGGGTTTCTAAACATCATCTTAGAGATCTTAAATCAGAGGTAATTAAGAGAGATTATAATCATTGTATTAGGGTTTAGAGAGTATTGAGAGGTTGTTCTCGATTCTAGTAAGTTTATGAGAGAGAGATTTGTAATAATTAATTCTTCATAATCTAGAGAATATATTTTCCTTCGCCATACTTAATTGTTCTTGTGTTTTAGTTGTTTTCTTCTCAACCCACTTTTTGGTAATTCCACGACCAAAGGGTGCTCGCACGGCGACTCGTATCAGTCGATGTGCTTTGTCCTCGCATAGAACACTTGATTCTTCGCCAAATAGATAGTACTCATGCTATCACAATGAATGGTGACAGACCACTGTGAAACACTAAGGTCCTCCAAAAGTCCTCGAAGTCATATTGCCTTCTTAACAGCCTCTATAATCACCATATACTCTGGCTATATCATTGACAAAGCAACTGTAGACTGTAAGGTGCATCTCCAACACACCGGCACATGGGTCAAAGTGAACACATACCCCGTCATTGATCGGCGCTTGTCCAAATCTCTAGCATAGTCGGAATCTACATATCCAATGCATAATTTCTCACCACCAGTGTCCCGCTCAAACATCAAACCAACATTGAGAGTACCTCAAATGTACCTCAACATCCACCTCACAGCATCCCAATGACCCGGACCTGGGTCATGCATGTATCGTGAAACCATGCTAAATGTCTGTAATTGATCCGACCTTGTACATATCATTGCATACATTAAACTTCCCACTGCGCTTGCATAAGGAGTCTTCGACATCAACTCTTTATATTCAACTGACTTCGGTGAAAGATCAACTGAAAGCTTCAAATGGGCTCCCAAAGGTACAATGACTGCCTTCGTCTCCATACTAACATTGAATCACTGTAACACCTTTTTTCAAATAAGCCACATGTGTTAAACAAATTCTGCCCTTATCTCTGTCTCTATTGATTTTCATCCCCAAAATGCGTTTTGCTTCACCCAAACCCTTCATTTCAAACTCGCTAGAAAGTTGTATCTTCAATTTATCTATGAAGGATCTGGAAATGGAAGCAACCAACATGTCATCGACATAAAGCAATAAATAAATGTACGCACCTTCATGAATCTTGTGATAGTACACGCAAGGATCAAACTGGCTCCTTATGTATGACTTGTCGAGCATAAACCTATCGAATCGCCTATACCACTGTCTTAGAGATTGCTTAAACCTATATAGCGACTTCTTCAATCTACACACTAATTTTTCCTTTCCTGCAGTTCAAAACCCTAATAGCTAAGTTATATAAATTTTTTCATCAAGATCATCATAAAAAAATATTATTTTTACATCTAATTAATCCAATTCTAATCCATATTGCGCCACCAAAGCTAGTAAGATACGAATAGAAGAGTGCTTTACCACCAGAGAGAAGACATCATTGTAATCAATATGTTCTTCCTGTGAATAATCCTTCGCTATCAACCTAGCTTTAAATCTCACGGAATAGGCTCTCATACCAAGCGCACAAGTGTCATGTGTTAGGGATTTTACTCTCCCTTGTTATATTTTTTACAACATGAAAACCAACCACAATCTACTAGATAAAAAATACCTATAGCCAAGAAGAAGAACGCTGAGATTTACATGGTTCGATCGATCAAGTTCGATTTATATCCTCTGGGCACAATATGAAAAAGTTCATTATGTGAAGGAAGAATTACAAGAGGAATCACTCATCTCTTATCTCTCAATCTCTCATACATATCCACCCTCTCATATTCTCTCCAAATACTTCTCCTTACAAAACTTTTGTACAGAAAAAAAACTATGAATGCCCTCCTCTCAAGGTTGCAATCTTTTGGATGGACAAAAACTATAAAACCCTCTTATCTCACACACTATCTTGAATCTAGTATCACTCTCTGCAACAACCTAGTTACAAGACTAGTAGCTCTTCCTTCTCTTTTTTCCCGCAACAATAGGATATTATGTATAGAGAAACCAAAACTCTATCTCTAGTCTAACTTCCTAGTTCGAATAGGATACAAACTCCTTATCATAATTAAATCTCATGTCGTTTCCTAATCGTGATAGAGCTCTAATCCTATCAAACTAGATGAAATTATGAAAAGAATCAAAGACATAATTTTAAACATCATGTAGAAGGATAAGAACTAACCAGTAACCACCTACTAATTAGATTTGGACCTTGGATGCAAACCTTTCTCTATAATGAAAACACTTCAACAAGACATGTTGGAATTTAGTTAACAAATTTCAAATACACCTACCACTTACTGTTTCCTACCACTTGATAGAAGGATTAATCAAAAAGATCCGAATCCCTTTTCTGATATCTTTGTCTATTCTCCACGTTGAAAGACTAATCCAAATCTATTTCTTCTCAACAATTAAGTCCTTGTATATATGATTATACCTGAGACAACTTGTGTGGAGACACGGCGCATTGCTTAGTAGTCTCCATCGCATTATTATTTAACTCCACAGTCATTGTACAATAAGAGATCCATACTAGTAATGAAAGGTAATAATGCAACAAGACAGCTTATAAGAATTATATAATATTAAGCAAGGCCCAAATCCAATATAGGGGATTCATTTGGTTACTAGCTATGTTGAACAGTTGATATCTTGAACTTTATAGAGCATTGAAATTTTTGTTTTTCCTTTGATGTTTGAGTACCTTTTCATAAAGCTGTGTAAAGGATTAAGGCGCCACGTTGCCGTAAATCCTGAGCCTTTTTTAGTGATAAAAGTCTTCTCACACAAGTTGTCTGTTTTCTAAGATTTTTGATGGATAGGTACTTCAATAACAAATATTTCATGCGAACAGATTTTCAAAATAACCTCATTCTTTAATTATTATTTTTTTAAAATCGACCCTATTCTAATTTATTTACAAAAATCGATCCTATTCTAATTTATTTACAAAAATCGACCCACTTTCTCGTCACGTCAGCATCGCGTTGAGAAAGTGGATCGATTTTTTTTAATCTCGTTCCTAAATAGTCGGGGTTGGCAGCCCCAACTATTTAGGACGTCGTCAGCATGATCAGGATTGGGAACCTTGACCATTTCGAAATTGCCTATTTCGAAATGGTCAGGGTTCCCAACCCCGACCATTTTAGAAAAGTTTTCAGCTGCTGATTATTGAAGAATATGGATTAATTAGACCAGCTTTTGTTGTAAATCAAAAGATCCATCAGCTTTTCAACTTATTATATGTAATATCTCCTGTGCGTAATGGACAGCACATGCAAGATGACAAAAATCTTTCTTCCTCAAAAAAGTTCCCCTTCTACACACACACAGTTAGCTACTTAATCAATGGGATATGAATGGTCGGGGTTCTCAACCCCGACCATTTTAGAAAAGTAATTGACTTAATAAGTTGGGGTTACGAACCCCGACTAATTTAGGATCTAAACAACAGACGGCGTCCTACATCGTAACCCCGACTAATTTACGATCTAAACAACAGACGGCGTCCTACATAGTCGGGGTTGGCAACACCGACTATTTAGAAACGGGATTAAAAAAATCGACCCTCTTTCTCACCACGATGCTGACGTGATGAGAAAGTAGATCGATTTTTGTAAATAAATTAAAATAGAGTCGATTTTAAAAAAAATTAAGGAATGGAGCTCTTTTGAAAATTTCTTCTATTTCATGCATCTTTTTACCTTCACGACTTGGCACCTCAATAAAAAATGAAATAGAGTTCTCTAAATTTTTGAGTGAAGAGTTCTCTAAAATTTTATTTCCTCTTCCAAGATTATTGTTTAAATGTCAAAGAGAAAGGGACGATAAAACAATAATCTAAAGAGGGTGAGTCATGTAGAACTCAAAATTAAAATTTAGATTTTATGTGAAATAAAGTTTTATTACATAAGATAAAGTTGTATAGTTTCATAGTTTTATAGTGTTAGTTAACTAGAACTAGAACTATGATAAAATTATATTGTGTTAGTCAATTAGAATTGAAATAATTATATAAAATTATCCCGTACGAATTTTTTATTTCTCTGTAAAGAAAAGGAGAGTTAATAATCTCTCAATTTATCCCAAATAGCGTAGAACTAGTTAGTAAAAACTAGAACTCTCTTTATTTCTTTTTTTCCCCATATTTCTTTCCTTCTCATTATTCTCTCTGTCTACCTCTGATGACCGCGTCCATCATTAGACCACAACATCAACTTGGACCATCTCTTTTCTTACTCTCTTTATATGCTATTTCTTTTTACAGAATATTATACTTTCATATATAGTAACTTTAAAGGAAAAATTAATAGCTCCGTAATTTATAAAATGTAATTGAAATTGAAATATGAAAGAAAGAGATTGAGAGGAGTAAAAAAACAAGAAAATAGAAAAAATATTTCTTAGACTTGTGCTATAATAATAATTCAAATAAATAAGAAACCTACATATTATGATGAAAGCTATCAAGAATATTTTGTAGTTTTACCAAAAATTATTCCATAAAAACTAACATTATAAATAACAATTATTTTAATCAATAATAGCAAGTTTAAGAAAATAAAAGATGTAATTATATCATCAATTGTAGTGACTGTATAGTAATTCAATGTAAAATAAAATCCTTGATTAGGGTACAAGAAATATTTAGAATAGTAAAAGCTCTTCTGACGCTATGGTGAAGGATAAACATGTATCAATATATACTACGACTTTCAGTAAAAACTTAACTAGAGATAACAAAATAATAGAACTAATAATAGATCTAACTCATGATGACGATGAAGGATAAACAAATCTTTCTCCTTCTGCATGTGTGGTATGTTTGACTATTTATACTATTGCATAGTACATCAAATGAGATAAAGAGGGATTTTGAACTTAATTTTCTAGTTAAATGTTCAGTGTGAAGTGTTTGTTAACTATATTTGCTCTTATTGATAGCATAGACATTAACCAAAAAAAAAAAAATGAGCCTTAACCCAATAGGAAAGAGTTGACAGCTAGTCAAGATTTTGGAGGTTATTTTATTTGAGCACTTGTTATTCTGCTGATGCACTATACTCAAGAATTTATGTGGAAATTTGCAACTCTAAGACCTTACTTCTATGTTTCTAGCTGTGTACAAATTATTTGCCAAGCTTAGACTAAATATACTGTCAACAACTTAAACTGATATTGTCACAAAAAGAAGTTTCGGTTTTGTGGCTGCCACCCAACTAAAATTCTATAATTAGCCACGAGCTGATGAATTTGCAGTCATTTTTTCCATTTGTATGCATCTAGACATATAATTATTCCTAATAGTCTCACATTTGAAATTTTGGCATATTCGCAAACATATTGTCTCGAAGACAAGCATATTGTCTCCAGAAGACAACAAAACCCCAATTAGCATCAAGTTGCAAGAATTCAAAGATGCGATAGAGTGTTGTGCGCCTTTGCGGAAGCGTGCTCGCATACCGAACGAATTCGTGAGGCACGAGAGAAGATAACCAAACTAAATACAAATGCAATCCAATCCAAAATATGATAAACCAATCATAAACACAGAGATATATGTGGTTCGGCAATTTGCCTACGTCCGCTGGGAGAGGGTGAGGAGATTCCACTAAATCAATGAGAGTACAAAGGGTAACAAATCTCTCAAACATTCAAACTAACCCAACCAAATGATCTCTCAACTTGCTCACAAATCTCCCCTCTCAATATGCTTAGAACACTCTCTAATCCCTCCTTAGGAACCCTAGAAAATCGTGTTTCACTATATACCAAAACACAATCCCAAAGCAAATAGGAAACAAAGCCCAAGACCCAGCACAACACGCGGTCGACCGAAACCAACGACAGGACCCAGGAAACATTACAGGGTCTCGCGGTAGGCCGCCACAGTCGACCGCAATCAATCGATAGAAACTAAAATTAATCCACTACAGGGTTTGGCGGTCGACCGCCGTGGTCGACCACACCAAGTCCAGAAACCACCCAGGCTTTTGTGCACGTTTCCGGTCGATCGCGCTTGCCTCGCGGTCAACCGCTGGAGATCCAAACTTGTATTCTGTTTTTCTCTTCATAGAGATTCAACTACTTTTACCATAAAAATCTTCAGTGCTCCTTTGACCAGTAACTAGAGGATATGGAAACATGAATGCTTACCTCATTTGTTTCAGATCCTGTAGCAATATACCCATCATAAATTGATAACATAATAAAAGTCAAGAAGAAGAAACAACAACAAAAAGAAAATGAGAGACGGAAAAACATCTAAGATAAAAGTCTATACAGATTGTCCATAAATTTAACAGGAGCTAAAAACATGATCATGTAGTAAAAGCAGATCATAGAAGACAGCATATGTTTATTAGAACATGAAAACATTTGCTGGACTGATGCATATAGCAATACTTGTCAGTAAGAAACCATACTAATATGAGTACTAATACCATTCCACGCATACACCCAGAATCAGAAGAATATGTTGATAATTTGTTAGTGTGTAATCAACAAAAATATTTGCGGCTACTGAGGCTAAATGTTCCCCAAGAATATTCAGAAACAATAAAGCATACAGAGATTCATAAAAAAATGCTACCTCCAAGCTTAGATAAATGTTCGCATAAAATGCCTATAGACATCCAAGATTTCAGGATATTCTACAAAATCAACATATTATTATCGTGGACAAAAATACTTGACTCGTATTATTTAGTTTCTTGAGTTTTCATGTGGAAATGGTATATAAGTAGCTTAAAGAAGTTTAGGTAGGGAGCAAGGTATCAGTAAATTCTTTACACGAAAATTATACAAAAAATCCGAAAAAAGACCCAGTACTTTATAGCCTTTTCCCCCTTCCCCTTCAGGGGCATCCCAATTCCCTACAAAGAGTTCATTCTGTCTCTTTCTATAAAATTTTCATTTTATTACTATTCTAAGCTCCCACCGTGTTCGGATGCCGTCAAATGACTTTCATATTCTATTTTCCCATCTGAATTAAGTGTTTTTTTTAAGAAAAAGAATGGATTACCATAACAATAATCCAGCCAGCTAAATTAACATAAACTGGTTGTTACATATAATGTGCACATCCCCAATCAAAAATGTGCACTCAGATCCCAACTGAACTTACAAAACAAACAAAAACACACTCTTGCACAAAGTATTAAATCTCCCAAAACACTTATCTACTACTACTAAACTAAAATAGTAGTGAGTTTCATACTCAGCAATAGTTTTTAACATCAAAACATCATTTAAACCACTGCATCCAAAGATCATCATTCCAGCTGAATCACAGAATTTTCAATGCTCCTGTTCTCTCTTCCTGCAGCTGCAGCAACTTGTAAAGCTCCAAATGGCTCATTCCTCTTTCTTCTTCTCTCTTGAAGCCTAGCCGCTCGAGCAGAAATACTCTTAGAACCTAGCCAAAAGGTTGAGAATGTCAAAATCTTGCTCAAAAGCTCAAGAGACCTCTTCTTCTTGTTAGAAAAGAGCCTATCATTACGCTCCTATCATATGCACCAAACAACAGAACAAATAATAACATCTTTTTCCATCTTGCAGTCATCATTCTCACCAGCAACCCAATTAATCCAAACTTCCTTTAAAGACTTCATTTTAAAATCTTTCTCAGTTTTTAATTTGAACTGTATAGATCTCCAAATTGAATATACAAACTCACATTCAACAAACAAATGCGTACGACTCTCTTCTGATTTAGAGCATAAACAACAAGTCATCTCTAAATGAATTCCTTTTTTGTCCAAAATATCTTTTGTATTTAAACTTTATTGTAAAGACCAGAACTTTCACTTTTAAAGGAATGGAAAGTTTCCAAATTTTTGCACAATCAAACCTTAAACCTCCATCAATAAGAAATTGATAGAAAAATTTTACGATGTAAATACCATTTGCCTCCCATAACCAAATTCTTTTTTCTTCTCTTTGTTCCAAATTTAAGTCATTAATGAGATTCAACATATTCAAAAAACCGGCACTGAATCTAGTTTAGTTGCACTTGCCTATGACTCTACCTTAGCTGAGGCATACGGAACTACGGATGAACCAGAGCTCCTAAAACTAAAAAACCAAATTTCCAGTCAATTGCCTCTTGAACTGAATATCCCATATCCACGTATTATTTCTTTTCTTTCTCAGACTGCTGATAGAAGCAAACAGAAAAGAAGTGGTAATAAACAGAGATGGAAATAAAGAAGCAAGAGTAGATGAGCCTAAACATTTATCAAGCCAAAATAAAGTATGATTTCCTTCTCCCACCTCCACATGAGTACTGCATAAGAAGCTTTCAGCATTAACAAACAATTTTTTCCAGAAATGAGATAAATGCACTCTACCAGAATGAAAATATTCAGTCCAATCTTTTCTTTCAAAATATTTATAAAAGTTGATTTGTTTCCAAAGCACATGTTTATCATCAAACCAATTCCAAAGCCATTTCCCTAACAAGACTTTATTCATGATTTTCAGTTTTATAACTCCTAAACCATCAAAAAGCTTAGGTCTACATATCTCCTCCCATTTAATCAGATTTGTACAACACTTATGATCTAAAGACCCAATCCACAAAAATCTTCTTCTCATCTTATCAATTTTATCAATGACCCAAAAAGGAAATAAGAAAAAGGATAACCAAAAAATAGGCATAGAAGATAGAACTGAGTTAACTGAAACTAGTCTACCCCCTCTAGATAAGGTTTTGCATTTCCACAAAGCTAACATTCTCTCAATCTTCTCAATCAGAGGAGACCAATCATCTTTTTTAAATTTTCTAGGTCTCAGAGGTACTTCCAAATAAGTAATGGAAAAATTCTCACTTTTATAATTCAACATAGTGGCCAAACTTTGTTGTAAAGAATCATTATTCTCAAGAGCTATAAAAAAACTCTTGTTAAAACTTATTTTTAATCCAGAAGCAAGTTCAAAACAGTATAAAATCAACTTTAAAACTGTCAACTGTTCTTTTTTATTTTTGCAAAAGATCAAAGTATCATCTGCATATTGTGGATAACAAACTTTGTGAGCCATATTAACAGGGCCTAAACCTTCAATAAGATGAGACTCAACTGCAAGATTCAACATTCTGGTGAAAGAATCAGCTGCTAGAACAAAAAGATGTCATTCAAGCTTTAGGCCCTGTTAATATGGATCTCCTTGATGAACACCTCTTTTGGACATAATCCAACTCCCAGGTTTACCATTAATATTAACGACAGACATACCCCCCTCTTAAGCACAAATTAACCCAATTTAACTATTTAACACCAAAATTTTTAGCTTTCAAAACCTCTAAAAATAATCACAGTCCAACATGTCATATTCTTTCACAAAATCTAATTTTAATAAAATTCCTCCACTTTTATTATTCTGAAAGCAATCATTAATAATCTCTTGAGCTGCAGCCACTCCATCAAGCAAAAATCTGTTCTTGATGAAACCAGATTGAACAGGGTTAATAAGTCATTCAAGCTTAGAATTTAATCTATTAATTAAAACTTTGGTAAACACTTTAAATATAACATTTAGAAGGCTGATGGGTCTATAATCATTGACTGTAATAACCTCATTTTTTTGGAATAAGCACAATATGAGCATAATTGAGCATATTGATCTCCAAATTGCCCTCATAAAACTCCTCAAAAAGCTTCACAACATCTTTTTTCATCGTATCCCAAAAACTTGAAAAAATAAAGCAGAAAATCCATCTGGTCCAAGGGATTTATCTTCATTCATATCAAACACTGCTTTATAAACTTCCTCCTCAGAAAAAGGGATTTCAATATCATTAGGACCACATTCTACCATAGGAAATAACCTATTCCACTCAAGTTGGCATCTATAAGGCTCATTCTGACCAAAGATCTGTTTATAATAATTTGAAAAAAAAAATCTGATCTATACCTTCTTTAGAACTAACCTTCACATTATTAACAGTAACTGAAGCAATCAAATTATTCATTTTCCTACCATTAGCAATTTTATAAAAATATGATGTGTTATTGTCCCCTTCTTTCAACCAATGTGCTTTAGATCTTTGCTTCCATATTTGCTCCTCTTGTAGCAAAATCTCATTCAACTGAATGGAAATATCATTTTTCTTAATCAATTCATCATCATCCAAATCTCTATTTTCCTCTAAAACTTCCCATTCTAAGAGATTATCCAACAACTCCTTCTTTTTTGTTTAACACTATAAAAATTGGAATGAATCCATTGTTTGATACACTTTCTCATAAATCTCAATTTACCAACAATACTCTTAGCAGCAGATGAGCTTTTAGGTGCACACTTCCACCACAAAGGCACACCCTTCTTAAACTCTTCAGATTGTAACCAAATTTTCTCAAACCTGAAGCTTTTAACATATTGTTGATTATCCCCACAATCAAAACTAATTGGAGCATGATCAGATAATTAACTAAGGCCTTGTTGTCTAGAAAAAAGAAAAACATCTTCTCATTCAGAGTTGAAAAAAAACTCTATCCAGTCTAGTCATAGAAGGTAATCTTTCCATTCAGAGCTATAAGAAAACTCTTGTTAAATGGGTGGGTTTGGGTATTAAATGGGCGGGTCATGACGGGCATGTTTTGCCCATTTACCCATTTATGGCACATTTAACATTTTCTAAATGGGCGGGTTTTTACCCGCCCATTTAATAAACGGGACGTCCATTTGCCCATTTAACTATATTAGCTATATATGTATAATACTTTTAGGGTGTTTTATGTAAACTTTTAGGAGGTTTTTTGTAAACTATTGGGGGCTTTTTGTAAACTTTTTGAATTATCAAAATATGCACAAGCATGTACATAACCTATTCAGGAATAGCATGAACAGATTGAACAAGATAGCATTAAAATTACCAATCATGTATTTTTTTTCTTTTTACTATACCGAGCGCAAAGAACTCAAAGAATATATCACCTGCAAAATGATATGCATTGTTTATTGCGATAACCAATGCCACAAGAAGCGACTTATGCCACATCAAAAAGAAATTCAAATAGAGCACAACTTTTTCGAACGTGCAAACCTGTCTTATGAATAATCATCACAACTCGCCTTAAAATGCCACAATAACCCCAATCAAAGGAAAAATACAGACAGAATTTTGATGGGATAGGGAGCATAACAAACACATTAACCAAACATCAAACCCCTCACGAGAGACCACATAATTGTTGAACTGGCAATTATTCATTTCAAGCATTGCAATGCGAGGGACCACACCAAACCCAAATAGAAAAAGGAAACACAACAAACCTAAAATCCATGTTCATTAAGATAATCACCAAGCCTCTCAATAATCATATTGCACTGCCCAAGAGTCATTGGCTCATCATAAATGCCGAAGATCAAAACAAGATTAGTTTTCTTGATTGTAACACCTCCTGCACCTTGAAAGAAACAAGCAAACAACCAGTTCAATTATGTTAAGGATAAATATATTTGTATGAAAACAGAGCATAAAGACCATGAATAATTTTATTCTGTTTCTCTTTCTATAACAAGCAACTGGAAATTTCATCCTGTGCCACAATACATGAAACAGATGCACCCAATAACGAACAAAGTTGTCTAATTTGATCAAGGCCATAGTGTGTGATTATACCTAGAGTTCGAGTTCTTCCACAAGTAACCAGAAGCAAAATACATAAGGGCTAATTATTTTTATTGGTCAAACTAACATAATATGTTCATCCTATTAGCAGATATTAGCCTGGAAATTGTACTCATTATTCAGTAACATAACAAATATTGCACTGCCCAGGAGTGTGAAATAACCCCACAAAGTAACATAAAGGTCACATTGAATGAGAAGAGAGTCTGAAATCAGATACATAGAACTTGATAGAACATGCTTCTAGAGAAGACATATTGAATGTTTGTTGTGCCATGGAGGAAGTATGGCTAGAAATTATCAAGTATATACCTCTAAAACTCCCATATGAACGTAGTAGATATTGGCAATAACATAACAAATATTGCACTGCCCAGGACTCGTTGGCTCATCATAAATGTCGAAGATCATAGCAAGATTAGTTTTCTTGCTTGTAACACCTCATGTACGCCGAAAGAAACAAGCAAACAACCATTGATATATAAAGAGACAAAAATAACTACAAAAATGGCTTGCACACAAACAAGCAAAGTTTTTTTTCTTAATTATTAAGCAGATTAATTAGAATTCAATTTGCCTTGTTAGAAACTGTCACGGTACAATTTCTTCAATTTAATAACATGGCACATTTCTCATTTGAATAGAGTTCAATTTTTTTTCTCTAACTGTTTGGATTGGTTTTTAAAACTTTACTATAGGCACGTAGCAGCATTAAGTAATTATATGTTAATCAGAATATTTGATAGAAAGGTGTTTCTTATACTAAATAGTATCAGCATGTACTGTCCTGAGAAAAAAAAGACTTTGATGAGTGATAGTTAAGAATACTAAAAATAAAACTTACTGTAATTAGCATATTCTATGTTGAAAGTTTAGCTTAAAAGTGAGAACACAAAAAAAAAAAACAACTTTCCTCCCTTCAAAATGAAACATTACAATCCTTTTTGTAGCCATAAAATAAAATCATAAGCCTAACTAATTGATAACATCAATTCTAACAAGAAAACAAAATCAACAAAATAACAAATCTAACTAAATAATAGATCGAACAAACACAATCCTAACACAATTTAAATAAAACAACTAAACAAAATAACTAATTCTCACCTATCTAAAACCAAAATCAAATCTAAAATTATCACAAATCTATCTTCAATTCGGATCAAATCTGAATAATGATTCTGTCCTGCATCATGAGGGTTCTGTTGATTGTAAACTATGAGCTTCTGTGCACAGTTCCGACAATCATCAGAGCATAGGAAAACTCAGGAAACTATTGGGTATGAACTGTTTGTGCTTGCCTAGTATCCCATCACCTGGATAAATTTCATAATAATGAGATTCTAGTATACTGTTTTCTAGAAAGTAATGAGTCGGAGGGTTTGTGGAAGAATCAGAAAAACCAGATTTTCTGGCATAAGTCGACTCATGCACAAGGCTAAGTCGACTTATGGTAAGTCGACTTGTCAGTGTGCACGAGTCGACTTACGATCTGCACTGGAGTTATGTTTTTTCGCTCTGCCAAGTCGACTTATAGAACCTGATAAGTCGACTTACGAAGTCCTCTCCTGTTGTTGTTTTTCTCTCTGCCAAGTCGACTTGTGGTGACTGTTAAGT
>BQKN01063891.1:222182-249615 GCA_022839385.1 Asparagus kiusianus
CAGGTTCGTTGTGTGTGCGTGCAACGCTTCCGCATAGGCGCGCGACAGGGTTATGGGTTATCCTTCACAGTACTTAGATAAAATCTACAAGCTAAATGAAATGGATCTAGAAGATGCAGAAAACTGAAGCGCAGACTGCACACCACATAGTAGAAGACAACAAATAAGTGAATAATCAGAACAACAACAATTGTTGCATTTTTCCAATTGTTGCATAAAAGATCTAAAAGAAAATCATATTTGTTTACAGAATCTAGCCTCAGATAAATGTTTATCATAGCACACAAAACCGAAAAAACCAAAAGAAATTATCGCGAAATGCTGATTGTTGCATCTATTTTGGCATTTCATAAAAAATAACAAGGCAAAATTTCCTTTCACGCTAAAAATCGATGTCACAGAATTAACCCGCCGTAGTCATTCCCGCCTTTGAGCTCAATCAAGTCACAACCGATAAGTTCGATTATCCCCCAAAGCTTAAAACGTAATCTAAAATTTCAAGTTAACATTTTTTTTTCAGCAAAACCTTTCCTTAGGTGCCACAGTTACTACAAAACCCAAACATCTCCAAAAAAAGAGAGAAAAAGGAATTCAACAGAAGAAATCATACCTCATAAGACTTGTTAGGGTTCACATTCCCCGCTGCACCGATCCAAGGAAGCAACATTTATTTCATAGCGATAAAATGTACAAAATCGCAAGAAATTAGACAAAATTCAGGGACGAAGAAATTTTCAAAACAGACTCAGCATAAGTTTTAATTTTCAAAATCGACTCACTTTTTTTTTACAAAAACCGACCCACTTTTTGCTACGTCAGCTTAATCTCATTCCTAAACAGTCAATGTTGGCCCGACTTTTAGGAGGTTGTTAAATCCTAATTAGAAGTCTTAAACCCGATTTTTTATGCCCTAAATAGTCGAGGTTGACAACCCCGACTAATTAGGAAATGAGATTAAGCAGACGTGGCAAAAAGTGGGTCTATTTTTGTAATAAAAAAAAGTGAGTCGATTTTGAAATTAAAACTTGGTTTGAGTCTGTTTTGAAAATTTCTTCAATCAGGGACAGAATCAAAGGCGTTGCTTAAACCCTAGAAATTTCAAAGAACAGAACAAATTATATACCACATAAGACTTGTTAGAGCTCACGCTTTTCCGCTGCGCGATCTCAGACAGCGCCATTTATTTCTGTAAACTCAGCCGATTAGGGGCCAGAGGAGCAAAAACGCAAAAAATTAGAAAAGATTCAGTAAAAAGAACAAACGCTATGCTTAAACCCTAGAATTTTCAACAAACATCTAAAGAAAATAAAGAACGAGAGAAGAAATTACTGAAGTTTTGGGGTTGATTTTGTTTGCTTCGTCGCTCTTTCTCTCTCGTTAGCTTTTTTTTTTTGTTCTTTTTTTTTGTGCTCCACGACTGAGTTATTAGAGAAAGGGAGAGCCTCTGGGTTCGAGAGGCTCTGGGTTCGAGAGGTTCGAGAGGTTTGAGAGGCGGTTGATGCGGCGTCGGAGGCTCTGGGTTCGAGAGGCGGTTGAGGCGGTGTCATAGGCTCTGGGTTCGAGAGGCGGTTGATGCGACGTCGGAGGCTCTGGGTTCGAGAGGCGGTTGAGGCGGTGTCAGAGGCTCTGGGTTCGAGAGGCGGTTGAGGCGGTGTCAGAGGCTCTGGGTTCGAGAGGCGGTTGAGGCGGTGGAGGAGGCAGCGGAGGAGGAGGGATTGGCCCGATTGGGGTTGTGATTGAGGCCGAGGAAGAGCTCAGCTGCCTTAGAGAGAGAAAAGAAGAGATTTACCGATTTTATGGTTTTTATTTTGGGAATACGGGTGGGCGGGCAAACGGGTGAATAAACACCGTCCATTTAGTACCCATTTAGCACCATTTGAAATGAACCCACCCGATTAGACCTATCATATCATATCATACTCCCTTTAAAAGCACGAGTTTGGGAAATCTTTTTTAGACAAATATACTCCTTTATAGTTTGAACTACCTTATCTATAATCAAATTCTAATTTTCAAATTTAATTTTAATGATGGGAAAAGATGCTCTTGTTTTGGAATTAACAAAATAGCCGATTAAAACAATGCTCGTGATTAGAGTTATCAGGTAATTCAAAACCGATTAAAACAATTCAGTCAGACTCCTAATCCATCTCCACAACTCATCATCAAACACCTCCATTGTAGTCTCCTCCAAGACCGCAACTTTCACCAATGCAGGCAAATCTGAACCTTCATTCCCCTTCCTAGGCCTTTTCCCTGTTAGAATCTCTAACAAAAGTGTCCCAAATGCATAGATGATTACTTTTAGCAAATTAATCACCCTCTTTCGGCTAAGATCGTACACAATTAATATTGGTTCTTTTAAACTAATTGCGCGTGTTATTTTATTCGTGTAAAGTTTTTTAATGCCATGAGGTATCTGATGCTCAGTCTGAATAAAACTAACTGACATGATTAGAGTTTTATTTATAATATTATTAGTAAATACCCATTACATTTTAATATTAAATACCCGTAATATTTGTTTGATAATAACTTTAACTATTTATGAGAAAGAATGGCCCGACAATTTGTAAAGTCTATGGTCAAGCGTCCCCCAAATAAGCACTTTTCCCTGCACATCCTTAACGATGCAATTATCAAAAGTAAATTGGGATAATAGTTAGTATTTAAATTAAAAAATAACTCCAACAAACTTCTTATCCATAGACACAAATTCAACCGACCTACACAATTTTTTCCCGTAACACAAATTTTTCCGAAAGAAATAAATTCCTATAACAAATTCAACCCACCCGTAACACAATTCAAATCCTAATAAAACTCTAATTAATTATGACTATTATCCTATCACATGTAATACCTCATGCCTATATATAAACCAAAAAAGTACATACTTTTCATAGTAAAATTCATCTCCTTCAACATGTATGTTTCTTTTTTATTTTCATGATTATTCTTTAAAACTATTTTGTATTTGATTTAATGGTGATATTTATTTTACATTGCAATTATTTTTTATGGCAATTGATTTTTTTTATTTCTTCAATTTTCATGCAGAATTTAGAGGGTTAAGGATTTGATTGTTGCAGGTTCTCCCATCTATCAAGGTAAATCTTCATGTTTGATATTATTTTACTTTAGATTTATTTGATTATATTTTCCTATTTTTTTTAATTTTTTTCTTTGCATGCTTTTAATTAGAGAGATGAAAGAGTATCATGTAAACTAAAGAAAAAGGACACGATCTCAGTTAGGTAGAGTGAGTATTGCAATTTATTTTAGTAAAAGTAATTGATATTTGTAACTGTAGCACAGATAGTTGAAATCTCCTACTATATGCCTTGTTTTACTTCAGTGGTTGGATGACATGTTTATATCTTATATGCATCCTTTGTAAGGACCTAACGTCGTGTCAAATTTGCAAGTCCATCCTGAGATCCTTTGATAGATGCAAGTCTAGCTATATTTTTTCTTTATCTTCATGGTAATTTAAGTTTAGCTATAATTGTTGTAATATGTTAAGGTCTTCTCAAAACCTATGTACGAAAGAGTGTACATACCCACTACAAAATATGCACACTTTTTTTCTTTTGTGCAAAAAAGAAATGCTTTCTTCAAAGCGTAAGGATAATCAAAGCCTTACAAGCAAACATGTATAACTTTATCAGCCACGGTACAGAGATCTTGATAAACCTTAACAAATTTCTCAATAAAATCACAGTGAAGTTGCTTTCTCAATCCATGGCAAAAGTTCCTATTACAACTGATCAGTAGGATATAACAACAAAAAACTGGCTTAATCAGTACATATAAGCTTACACTCAGGCATCTGGTAATAAATAGCATAAAATTAGACTCAAAGTCTATCACCCTTCAATCTCATGTACATCCACATATCCCCTATTGAGAACCAGCACAAAAAGATATGACCAGCTTCTGACCAAATCCTCTTATCTAGCTAACGCGAACCTCAACTTTCCTTTGTGAATAAGATTGCTTTTTTTCAGAATGGAGTCCCAATCTCACTTCTATCAGTAGGACTATACAATGCCGATCTATTTCTATGCCTGTTATCCTCCAAGTGCTTCATAATCTCATGTCCGGTCTCACCTCAGGCGTCGGAGCACAACACCCCATTGCCAATTTCAAAGCTTGAACCAAACCATCTTCAGTCAGACTCCTAATCCCTCTTAACAACTCATCATCAAACACCTCCATTGTAGTCTCCTCCAAGACCGCAACTTTCACCAATGCAGGCAAATCCGAACCTTCATTCCCTTTCCCAGACCTTTTCCCTGTTAGAATCTCTAACAAAAGTATCCCAAATGCATAGATGATTACTTTTAGCAATCCCAGGCCTTTTCCCTGTTAGAATCTCTAAAAAAAGTTAAAGCAGTAGCTTTGTCCATGTGAAAAATGACGATCATTAGTTAAAAATAAATAGACTAGAAATTTTAGTTCATGCAATCAACTGGGTTGTCAATATTTTCTGACAGTAAAAGTTCAAGACCTGCTTCATCAATTATTCTCATTTCACGAGTCATATCGTGTAAAATTCATAGTGATTAGATACATACCGGGACATCAGCTGAGGATTCAGCAGCTCTAAATTCAGTGGAGATTGGAAAACCACGATCTGACCAAGCAGAAATTAACAATGAAAAATACAGGTACTTAGTTAAGATTCTCGTGGAAAATGACGCATATAATGCAAAAGTAACACTCTTTGACGCAGCAGAAACTCTTATTGGATGCAAAGCAGAAAAATTCATTACAGAAAAGAAAGAGGCCTGTTTATGCTAAGTTAAATCACATAATTAAGCTACGTCAATCTCTGCAGGCAAATCATAGTCGATGCTAAGTTTATGGATCCAATCAGCATTCTCTGGCCAAGCTATATCTTCAATAATTTTAAAATAATGAACATATAATTTATATCAAAATTTTATTCTCAAAATTATAAAAAAGAAAAATTAAGAAAAAAAATCATACTCCCTTTAAAAGCACAAGTTAGGGAAAAGCTTTCTATAGTCAAAATTACTATGTACTATTTTAAATATTTAATTTAAATTATAACATATCCTAATCATACTTATATCCTATCCTAATACCCCTTGAAATATATATAGCTCAAGAAATTACTTTTACTTATAGTTTTTTTTATTAGTAAACTTCAATATAAGCTCCTCTTAATTTTACTTATTCTCTTTATTTTTGAATAAAATTTGACTTATTACAATTGTTTAAAAAATGCATGTTGTTTGATTACTTACTTAGTACCATCAAAATTATTGTGTACAAAGAATAGTTGACTAATTTATTTTAAACTCCCTTGATTAAGTTGAATTATAATTTTAAAGTATATTTTCCCCCTTTTGTTGTTGATATAATTTTCATATGGCTTTTCATTTTCTGACACATATTTTTTACCTATAGGATAATATCATCTCAATTCCAATTTTGTACTCAAGATTTATTCCAAAATTACGAGTATCAGGTTAGTATTGAATATCAATGTTTTTTTATTTTAATTGTGATAGTGATTATAGTTGATCGTTTACTTTTAAATTTTTATGAAAATTTACACTAATTTGTCTAACTATCTACATTGCTCATATATATTCATAAATTAATGGTAATATGACATATTATTTTCCTTTGTAGAAATTAATTCTCTGGGGTTTGGATAACATAACTACTATACAACACTTTATTGCCTAAAATGGCTTCAAGCCAAGGTTTGCATTGAACTCAATAAAAAATTATTCATATATTTTAATATTAGTATATGTGTATGTATTTATAATAATACATGAACATTTTTTTAAACAGAAGAGACCACTCCAATACCCAGAATTGAAAAAACAAAATATTATCGGTTGAGTGATGAGCAAAAGAAATCTTACATTCAGATAAGTGCGGATAATAAGAGAAAGCGACACAGCAATGACTCTTCTGGTAATACTATTAATGACAAACGACAACGTAAAGTTGACCTATTTTGTGGAGCCCTTCTACTGGCCTATGAGCATGAAGGTTAGTGTAAATATACTTTATAGTTTATTAAAAGAGCCACATAACATTATATATTAGTTTATTAATTATTTATATTTGTTCTAGGGTAAATACTTCATGAACCGGTATGTTCTTTACTATATAAGCTACGCACTCCAAAGTCTTGTGCATATTATGGATCCAAAAAGTTTGAACATGAGCCTCAAACTTTTTGTTGTCACAACGGTGAAATCCACCTAGCAGATGTGAATATTCCAAATGAATTATTTGCCCTTTATACAATGCATACACCAGAGGCAATTGAGTTCCGAAGCCACACCAGAATGTACAACAGTATTTTCTCATTCACATCGTTTGGGGTAAGATTTGATAAAGAGCTCGCATCAAATAGAAAAGGAGTTTTCACATTTAGAGCATAAGGACAAATATATCATAATCTTCCGGCTCTAATTCCAAAGAAAAATAAGCCTTCATACTTTCAGCTTTACTTCTATGATACAGAGAATGAGTTGCAAAATCGATTGGGAATTCTAGACAATGCAAATATGAGTGAAAGCACAACTAAGAGCTTGATGGATATATTACAAGAAAACCCATATGCAAAGTTCCTTCGCAAATTGAATGATTATCAATCTTTTGAAGAATTAAAGATACTAATAAATAGTGACGTTGCACTGGATCAACATGTTTACAACTCACCAACAGCAGATCAGGTGGCTGCAATCTGGGTTGAAGGAAATAATGACAATGCACCATTTGAGAGAGAGATTATTGTCCATGCACACTCAGGAGGAAGACATCAAGTGAAACACTATTTTGGCTGTTATGATCCACTGTAGTATCCCTTACTCTTTCCAAATGGAGAGATTGGATGGCATCAAAATATTAAAAGAAGGGATAAAAGGGATATCAGAGCTGCCAATCAACAAAGAACTATAATACCAACTTTAATATCTCCACCTACCTTCACATCTGCAGAAGACATATTTAACCGAGAAAGTGAAGGTAAATTTTAATTCACATTTCTAAGTAATATTATTATATATGAACATAGATTAACACCTAAATTTACAAGCGTCAAGGCACCAAAACCCGGAAAAATCTCATGCCGAGATTATTATTGTCATAAGCTCCAGATAAGAGACACACGGCAATCTTTTATACTTACATCAGCGTCGTTTATTCCATTAATATGTTGTTGATATGTACATAAAGCTTGAAACAACAAGGCTTGATTACTTTAGAAATAAACAATCAGAAATCAGAGCAAAGTTATTCCAAGGCATTATCGACAGTATAGCTGCCGGCGAAGCAAATGCAAGCCAAGTGGGCAAAAGAATAGTTCTTCCATCATCATTCATAGGTGGTCCTAGAGACATGTGTCGCAGATACCTTAATGCAATGTCATTAGTACAACGATTTGGAAAGTCAGATCTTTTTATAACAATGACATGTAATCCAGAATGGAAAGAGATCATTGAGCAACTACATCTAGGCCAAAGCCATAATGACAGGCCAGACCTAACCTCAAGGATATTTCGAGCAAAGCTCCAAGACTTGAAAGATCAATTATTTAAGAAGGAGATCTTTGGGAAAGTTGTAGCACATGTTCATGTGATTGAGTTTCAAAAAAGAGGGCTACCACATGCACATATATTAATAATTCTTATTGGAGATCACAAGATCACATTATCAGATCAGTATGAAAAATATGTATCTGCAGAAATTCCAGACCAATCCAAACACCCGATCCTCTATGAATTGGTAAAAAACATATGATGCACGGACCTTGTGGAGAGTTGAACATGAAGAACAGTTGCATGCAAAATGGAGAATGCAAATATCACTATCCTCGCGATTTTAGCTCACAACCAATGCAAGCAAAAAATGCTTACCCAATTTATAAGAGAAGGAATGATAACAAAACAATGATGGTTCGTAATAAAATCCTTAATAATCAGTGGGTTGTACCTTACAATCCATATTTGCTGACACGTTATTGTAGGCGTATAAAACTGCCTATAGGTCCCTTAACACAGCTCGACGACGCCGATTCGACAAACCGACCATCGGGCGACGTATCCAAACACGACTGTTAGTCCACAACACCGAAGCCAAGCGATACGTGACGAAGCGGATTAACGAGGCTACGAAACTAACGTACCGCACGCAAATAACGGAATAAATCCACTCGTGTGCGGAATCAAGCTAACGGGTTGAGGAATCAACGAGTCATCCAACCAAGAGCGGACTCGAACGAATCACGATCGATTTAAGATCAGTTTCGGACTCAAATTCAAAAGTGGATTTACTGCCAAATCAGGAACCGGATTTACTGCCAAATCAGGTCAACGAATCAGGTCCGAACAAATCAACCACAGAACCGGAAAACGGACACAACGACGAAAAAACCCAACACCTAGAGGGGCTCGGCCGAAACCGAGCCACCTCTTGGTGGCTCGGCCTTGGTGGCTCGGTGGTTCGGCCACTTGTGCACGGGCACAGTGAAGGTGGCCTATAAATAGGTGGCTTGGCTCATTTGTCAAAGGTTGGAAATTTTGGAGGCGAAGCTCTGCTGGATTCAAGGCTCAGATCTAAAAAAGATTAAGCTTTGGGACTCTGAGGACTTGCTCATCCAGATCCGGTGCTTGGCGATCGTCAACGCCAAATAAGGCAAGAGTTCGAGAGGAACCGGATCTCAGATCGGATCTCAGATCTACGCATGCATACTCCGGATCAAAGCTTGGTCTTTGATCCCGAGAATCGGGCGATTATTTCCTTGGTGAACTAATCCCCCCCCCGGCTATTATTTCCTTGGTGAAATAATACCCGTCGTACTGCGTAGATCCGACCGGATCTAGATCTCGCGGTGGTCCACGGATAAACCCCGGCGCAGGCGAAGAACCCACGCAAGCGAGCGACCGCAAAACAGGAGCTCGTGATTTGTTCGACAAACAAGGATAAAAAGTTGTAATTTTTCTTTTCTTTTATTTGATTTTTATTGTAACCGGATCTTATAAAAAGACCGGATCTTTATAACCGATAAATAGTTATTTGAGATAGCAATGGAATCAGTGAAGAAAGCAATGATTTTTCTCGCGAACAATCTGGCGACCACAGTGGGAGCCGACGATCTCGCTGCTGAGATCGGAGCGTCGCAGCCGCGGATCTCAATTCCGGTCGTGGAGGAGGTCGAATACGAGTTCGACCAGCAGAAGTTTGAGGAATACCTGTCGTCCTCGTCCGGATCTACCTCCCCCCGCAAGTCCAAGAAGTTCTCCTCTAGGAGAAAAACTCGTTGGTATGAAGATGTCGAAAATGCCAATGAAGATCTCGCCCCGTTTGATGCCAAGGTCACATCGGGTGAGATTCCTCCAACTCCCAACCAGGTCAGATCTGCTCTGGCTAACCCATCCGCCGCAGAGGGCATGGTGACTCTCTCGAAGAGAGCCCGCCAAAGGCAATGTCAACGCCTTGCGAAACGATTCGCAAAGGCAATGGAGTCTGTTGACGGGATCCGCTACAACGCGGATCTGAAGAACAAGAGAGGCAAAAAGCCTCAACCACCAATGAATGGTAGCTCCTCCAAGCCGCCAACGAACGAGTGGGTCCGTGTCAAACAGAATCGTTCGACGCTAGAGGAGCGCATTCGCAAGCGCCGCGCACTATCAGCGCAGGCACGGGCTCAAGTCGAGGAAGCCCGTAGAATGCTGCAGAAAGAAGTGGTCAAGAAACCGCCACCAACTCGCAAAGTTTGGAAGCCTAAGTCTGAAACGGCGATTCAGGCTAAGAAGCAACCGTTGCAACTTTCAACAAAGGTTCCGCCTCCAGCCAACCAACCTAAATCGCCGGGAGATCCAGCAGGACCGTCTCAGAAAAGGAGGTCGGTTTTGGAGCGCCTCGGTCCACTTCCCGAGGAGCAAGGCAAAGCTCCAGTTCAAGAACGTTTAGGCCCACTAAAGAAGCCCCGAACGATTCAACATGCTGGGGGTCGCCGCAACCCTTAACATGACAAGGAAATCAGGGCAACTAAGCGCACTACGCTGCGCATTGAAGTCCAGGAGCCCGCTGAGGATTCACGCCCACAAAGGCATGTTTCGAGACATGGGGTATGGACATCGTCGGTCCTATTTTTCCCCCTTCAGTCAAAGGTGATCGATTTATTCTCGCAATCACGGATTACTTTTCAAAGTGGGCTGAAGTAATTCCGCTTAAAGAAGTGAAGACGAACAACGTCATCAATTTCATCAAGCATCATGTCATATACCGACACGGCGTGCCAAGACGGATCATTCATGACAACGGTCCACAGTTCATAAGCAACACTTTCGTCAGGTTCTGTGACAAGTTCAAGATTCAAGATGTTTCGTCAACGGCTTATTATCCCGCTGCGAATGGATTAGCTGAGGCTTTTAACAAGGCGATCATTAAGATCTTGTCAAAACTCGTGAAGACCAATAAACGAGACTGGAATGATAAACTCGGTGAAGCACTCTGGGCTTATCGCACCACCGTACGCACACCTACGGGAGCCACCCCGTATTCGTTGGTATACGGATGTGAAGCTGTGCTACCGTTAGAAATCCAAATCCCATCCCTTCGGATCGCTCTCGCAACAGAGATGACGACGGAAGAGCAATATCAAAAATGTCTCGAAGAACTCGAAATGTTGGATGAAAGGCGCTTGGAAGCTCAACAACACATTGAGTTTTATCAAGCCAGAATATCTAGGGCTTTTAACAAAAGAGTCCGACAAAGAAGCTTCAAGGAAGGAGATCTGGTCCTTGCTGCTCGCCGACCGATAATCCTCAACTCCAAGAAGAAGGGTAAGTTTGAACCCAAATGGGAAGGACCGTTTGTGATAGACACAGTCTACTCAAACGGCGCATATCGCCTCATCTCTCTAGAAGGCGTCAGACAATTAATGCCAATAAATGAGAAGTTCCTGAAAAAGTACTATCCCTAGTACATTCAGGATAACCCATTTATCGAAAAGTTCCTTGAAGAATATTATACTTAATATTCTAGAGGATAACCCAAAATCATTTTCACCATCAAAATCCCTCACCGGTCAATTTCAATTGACAGTGAGTCCACCAAAAGTGTCTTTCTGGTCCAAGCCACGAACAAATTCCCCTCTTGATTCTTTCCACGAACAAGAAGTCCACTTTCAATTCAGAGCCTCCTTTCGATAAATGAAAGAACTCCCTCCTTTTCTCTTTGGTTAAACCTCTTCATGGTTATAACCAAAGCTGAAATTTCATTTCTATAAACGAAAAACTCATCTAGATAACCGATCCTATAAAAGGTAAGCTTATTTAGATCTTCCGGATTCTCGGAGTGGAGATCCCACTTCTAGTTTCTTTCTTGCACTGGAAATAGAATATAAAATTCTTCCTTTCCAGAATCAAGGAATAGAATATAAAATTCTTTCTTCCTTGTTCGGGGAATAGAATATAAAATTCTTCCTTCCCACACCAATCCTTTTCCAAAAATTTAGGATTCATCCTAGAAAGTTTATCCCGAATCCTAAGCAGGGATAAGTCTGCGCCTAACACGCGCTGCCGGTTTAGTCTTTCTCCATAGAAGAAGATACCAGAGTTCGATTCTGGGGTATTTTATCCTGAAACCTAAGCAGGGATAAGTCTGCGCCTAACACGCGCCGCCGGTTAGTTCTTAACCGTTAAAAAGAACACTCACCCACATATTCAACATTATGGCAGGTTGTTATTAATAACACCAAAATCCACGCCTTACACGCGTGGGGAATTTCATCCTGAATCCTAAGAAAGGATATGCCGACGCATAACACGCGTCGCCGGTTTAGTCTTTAACCGTGGAAAAAGATACCAGAACCTGATTCTGGGGTATTTTATCCTGAAACCTAAGCAAGGATAAGTCTGCGCCTAACACGCGCCGCCGGTTAGTTCTTAACCGTTAAAAAGAACACTCGCCCACATATTCAACATTATGGCAGGTTGTTATTAATAACACCAAAATCCATGCCTTACACGCATGGAGAATTTCATCCTGAATCCTAAGAAAGGATATGCCGACGCCTAACAAGCGCCGCCGGTTTAGTCTTTCTCCGCAGAAAAAGACACCAGAGTTCGATTCTGGGGTATCTTATCCTGAAACCTAAGTAAGGATAAGTCAGCGTCTAATACACGTTGCCGGGTAGCCTATTCCCGTAACAATGGCGAAGTCTATGTATTCAAAGTCGTAGCAAAGAGTCTAAGGGAGTTCATTCCGTTAGCACAACGTCACATGCGGAACGGATTTAGACAATCCGCATGCTAGCCCGACTCAAACGGTAGTCGGTAAAGGCTAATCAAATCCGTTGAAGGCTGAGGATTTGCTAAAAATCCTAAGTCAACGTCTCATACACGTTGCTGTTTAGTCTTTTCACAGGAGAAAGACGAAGTCTACGTATTCAATATCATAGCACTAAAAGGGTTAACTCTTTTAGCTTAACGTCACATGCGGAACGGACTTAAACAATCCGCATGCTAGCCCGACTCAAACGGTAGTCGGTAAAGGCTTATCAAACCCGTTGATGGCTGAGAATTTGCTAAAAATTCTATAAATACGAGTCATTGACGCATCAACTTTGTAAATTGGTCTCGTGATTCAAGTATTTGCCACGCTCCAATTCCTTAAGAGCTTAAACTGTGTATACTCTAGAAGACGTACGAGTATAAACTGTGTCTGACACCGGACAACGCGTCGCAATGAAGTTTGGATGCCGGACAACGCGTCACAAGGAAGTTCAAACGCTGGACAACACGTCATAATGAGGCTCAAACACCGGACAATGTGTTGCAAATGAAGATTCAACACCGACAATCGATGGTCAGCAAACTCGGGCTAAGAAGTCAGGAAATCGAGAATCGACTTCAGGTTCAAAATTTTGACAGACGGTCAGACAATAAATGCAGCACCGGAACCCTTACAGACATTCGACAAAGCACCGAACAGCCTGGAGGACTGAAGGAATCAAGAATAGAAGCCATTCCAAATATCCCGTCATGACCGATTGAAGGATGGGGCAATCATATCTAAAGTATTCCAGACTCTTCTATAAAAGAATGAGGCTGAAATACTTTGGAAGGGGTATCTGTAGGCATATAAAACTGCCTATAGGTCCCTTAACACAGCTCGATGACGCCGATTCGACAAACCGACCATCGGGCGATATATCCAAACACGACTGTTAGTCCACAACATCGAAGCCAAGCGATACGCGACGAAGCAGATTAACGAGGCTACGAAGCTAACGAACCGTACGCAAACAACGGAATAAATCCACTCGCGTGCGGAATCAAGCTAACGGGTTGAGGAATCAACGAGTCATCCAACCAAGAGCGGACTCGAACGAATCACGATCGATTTAAGATCAGTTTCGGACTCAAATTCAAAAGTGGATTTACTGCCAAATCAGGAACCGGATTTACTGCCAAATCAGGTCAACGAATCAGGTCCGAACAAATCAACCACAGAACCGGAAAACAGACACAACGACGGAAAAAACCCAACACCTAGAGGGGCTCGGCCGAAACTGAGCCACCTCTTGGTGACTCGGCCAAGGCCGAGCCACCTCAAGGTGGCTCGGCATGCCGAGTCACCTTGAGGTGGCTCGGTGGTTCGGCCACCTGTGCGCGGGCACAGTGAAGGTGGCCTATAAATAGGTGGCTTGGCTCATTTGTCAAAGGTTGGAAATTTTGGAGGCGAAGCTCTGCTGGATTCAAGGCTCAGATCTAAAAAAGATTAAAGCTTTAGGACTCTGAGGACTTGCTCATCCAGATCCGGTGCTCGGCGATCGTCAACGCCAAATAAGGCAAGAGTTCGAGAGGAACCGGATCTCAGATCGGATCTCAGATCTACGCAGGCATACTCCGGATCAAAGCTTGGTCTTTGATCCCGAGAATCGGGCGATTATTTCCTTGGTGAACTAATCCCCCCCGGTTATTATTTCCTTAGTGAAATAATATCCGTCGTACTGCGTAGATCCGATCGGATCTAGATCTCGTGGTGGTCCACGGATAAACCCCGGCGCAGGCGAAGAACCCACGCAAGCGAGCGACCGCAAAACAGGAGCTCGTGATTTGTTCGACAAAAAAGGATAAAAAGTTGTAATTTTTCTTTTCTTTTATTTGATTTTCATTGTAACCGGATCTTATAAAAAGACCGGATCTTTGTAACCGATAAACAGTTATTTGAGATAGCAATGGAATCAGTGAAGAAAGCAACGATTTTTCCCGCGAACAGTTATAATTGTCACATTAATGTTAAAATATGCTCAAGCATTAAAGCAGTGAAGTATCATTACAAATACATATATAAGGGTCATGATAAAGTGACAGTAAACATTGAATATAATGAAGGAGGAAGACTTGTGAATGAAATTAAAAATTTTTAAGATGCAAGAGGGTATCAGCTCAAGAAGCTTTGTGGAGAATATATGAATTCTATCTTAATGAAATCTACCCAGCTGTCATCAACTTACAACTACACTTGCCGAATCAACAATTTGTTTCCTATTAGAAAAATCAAGACCTATCGAAGCTCATCCACTGGGACCATGTCCACAAGACGATGCTTACAGAATATTTTACACTATGTTCAAAAATAAAAGAAGCTAACAAATCAAAACCAAAAAAGGATCAAGAAAAGGAGTTATTATATTGTGAACTTCTCGAATATTATGTTTGGAATTCGACAACAAAATGTTGGAGTCCAAGAAAACAGAGACAGGTGATAGGCCGTATAAATGGTGCTAATTCAATTGAAGGGCAAAGATATTACTTACGCCTTTTACTTACTCACATCAGATGCCCCACCTCATTTGAGAATCTATTAACCATGGATGGAATTCAATGCACATCATTCAAACATTCAGCTCAAAAATTAGGTTTATTAGAATCAGATAATAGCATCAAAGAATGCTTAGATGAAGCAGTCATCTTTCAAATGCCAGCAACCCTTCGCCGCCTGTTTGCAACCATACTGGTTCACTGTGAGCCCGTAGATGTTAATAAATTATGAGATCGATACCTTGACTCATTATCTGAAGACTTCTCAAGGAAACCTGGTGCTACGAAAGTTTCGATTATAAACGACACCCTTTGCAACATTAAATTCTTCTTAGAGAGCATGGGAAAGGATATCAAGAAATTTGATTTACCGCCTATTCAAACTAACCCTCATTCAAAAGGAAATTCATACCCAAGAGAAATTCAAGATGAACTCAATGTACAAATTCCAGATGAAGACCTCAATGCTGAATCATCACTTAATTCAGAACAATATAATGCATACACTTTCGTACTATCACGAATTCAAGGAAATAAAAGCAGGATTTTCTTTATTGATGGGCCAGGAGGAACTGGGAAGACATTCTTATACCGTGCTTTGCTAGCCAAAGTAAGATCAGAAAGGATGATAGCTCTTGCTACAGCGACATCAGGCGTGGCAGCAGTAATAATGCCTGGAGGCCGAACAGCACATTCCAGATTTAAGATAAAAATCCCAACAACAGAATCATCTATATGTAGCATATCCAAGCAAGATGGAACCTCAAAGCTGATTAAGATAGCTAGATTAATAATTTGGGATGAAGCTCCAATGGCTAAACGTGTTGCAATTGAAACATTAGATAGAACATTAAGAAATATAATGGATCAAGATGAACCATTTGGTGGCAAAGTAATAGTATTTGGTGGGGATTTCAGACAAGTTTTACCAGTAGTACCCCGCGCAACAAGATCACAAACTGTTAGAGAAAGTTTAGTAAGCTCATATTTGTGGATCAAAATGGAAAAGTTGAAGCTATCGAAGAATATGAGAGTAAGAACAGATTCAATATTTAGCGAATTCCTTTTAAGAGTTGGAAATGGCGATGAACAGACAATGGCTGATGACCTAATAGCATTGCCCACTTCTATTTTGATAAAGAATCAAAGTGATGATTTACCGGAAGATTATCTAATAAATGCAATTTTCCCATCTTTAGATGACAACTTCAAATCCATTGACTATATGAAAGATCGAGCTATCCTGGCAACAAAAAATGAATATGTCGACATGCTAAATGATAGAATCATAAAACAATTTACAGTTGAAGAAAAAGAATTCTACAGCTTTGATAAAGCAGTTGATGACACTAATCATCACTACCAGCCAGAATTCCTGAACACGTTGCTACCAAATGGACTACCACCCCACAAGCTGGTATTAAAGAAACATTGTCTTATTATTTTATTAAGGAACCTGGATCCGACTAATAGGCTATGCAACGGAACAAGAATGGTATGTCAAGATTTTAATTGTAATATAATCCATGCTAAGATCACAATGGGCTAACATGTAGGGAAAGAAGTTTTCTTGCCAAGAATACCATTATCTCCAGCAGAAGATGAAGGGTTCCTGTTCAAGTTCAAACGAAAGCAATTTCCAATACGGCTATGTTTTGCAATGATAATCAATAAAACAAGGACAAACAATTCCTCATGTAGGCATCTATCTACCTCAACACGTTTTCTCTCATGGACAGCCGTATGTTGTTTTATCACGAGGGACTTCAATGACAACAACCAAAGTCCTAAAAATATCAGACGGACAATTTAAAGAATATGAAAGATACACAAAAAATATAGTATACAAGGAAGTCCTCCAGCCAACAAACATGAAATGAACTTCAAAGTTGTAATAGTCATTCTAAAGGTAATTAATTTATAAGAATAATTGTGTATGTTCATTCATGTTCATTCTTATAATTTATAACTTTCAATATTGTATAACTTTTTCCCTTTAGCATTCACTTTTTAACCCCACTCAAACTATATTATCAGTTAAAAATATTCAAAACCTTATGAGGAACAAGAATTAATAAATTCATTTTCTAAGATATGTTATATTCTATAATATTGTTCAAAACTAACATGTATATTTTAATCTATTTAACAGAAAATATGATTACCGATATTAAAGAACAAACTCAGCACATCCAAATAAGCCAGCTCAAGAAGTTTCAGAAAGAATGGACCATTCATGTTATCATACTTCGAAATGCAGAGGCAACTTATAAAAATGCAAAAGGATCAGGGAAAATACTAAAGCTAATTCTTGCTGACGCAAAGGTAAAATAAAATTATTTTCAATATTATATTGTTTGCCCAACGTTACATCTGATCATATGAATATTGCTAAATCTCATTTTCTAATCGGTAAATTACATTAAAACACTGATAACTATCAGAATGGCTTTTTATGATGTTTTCATGTTTACATATAATATATAGATTAGTATTAATTAATTATATTTTCCATGTATTGATCTCTGGTGTTAATAATATTTGCAGGGTAACAAAATACAAGCAGTAATGTACGGAGAGACTATCAAAAAGTTTATAGATATGCTTCAAAAAAATCAAATTATTTTCATTTCAAATGGAGAAGTGAAAGGAATAACCCCAGCTTTTCCAAGTGTCCACAAGTCACTTGAATTAGTACTAACAAAAGACGTATCGATCAAAGAAGCATCAATAGGATTCCACTTGGAGAACATATTTAACAACTTTGTCCAATTTGAAGAAGCATTTTCCATGAAAGATGCAACAAAAATTAGTAAGTACTTACAAACTTCTTACTTAAATCTTCAATACAAAATAAGATATTAATCTACAGAATCATAATCTTTTTATCAAATCACTTGCAGATATTCTTGTAATAATAACTAATGTTAAGCCGGCGATCAACTATATTACAAGACACAACAAACCAGACACTAGGAGGGAAATCACGCTTATGGATATGAGGTATATTCATGTTACTTATTTCCAATATCATAAGAGAAAAAATATTAACGTTCTTTCTTTTTCATATGCAGTGGAATGTCAATGCGTGCAACTTTATTTGGAGATTTAGCTACAAATGAAGGATCAATTCTTGAAGCAGAAATCAAATGTAAGCCTGTAATAGCATTATCAGATTTTAAAATCTCTATATATCAAGGTACAAAAATTATTACTAAAATTCTTATTAAAGATAGCTAAACATAAAATTACTCCTATAATTTTCTCATTTTTGCAGGGGATACAAGCATATCGTCGTAAATTATTTCAACATTATGTATCAACCCAAAAATAGAACTAGCTAGCGAATTAAGGGAATGGTAAGCAGAACAAGCATACTTTCATATAACCCAATAATGGAATATTATCATATTTTAATCTAATATGCAGGTTTCAATTGGAAGAATCTGCAAAAGCAAAAGGATCTCCATCGACACTTTTAAAAATGCCAAGGAAATTCATATTAGTGATATTATGCATAAGTCATAGAATTCGATACATGTACAATATTATATACATATTCTTATCTACAAATTTAAATCTAACTAAACTTTTTTAATATACAGGCACGGTATTGCACATTTAAGGCAAAGATAACTACTATTTTAAATAGGCTCGAGCCATGGTTCTATGCTTGCAAAGGCTGTGACAAAAAGGTTGATAAAGATGTTAGTAAAGAGTGTCTGAATGACAAATACCGCAGAATCATTGATGACCCAGTACCAAGGTTAAGTAATATCTTTTTTAATGCCATGAACATATTAAAATACAATACTAATTGTCTTTAGAAATTAACAATGAAAAATACAGGTACTTAGTTAAGATTTTCGTGGAAAATGGCACGGATAATGCAAGAGTAACACTCTTTGACGCAGCAGAAACTCTTATTGAATGTAAAGCAGAAACATTCATTACAGAAAAGAAAGAGGTAATTCCTAACTCTATTCAAGTAGTAAATTAGAAAATAAACAAATTCATAAGTATTAATATAATATTTGTTCTCATTACAACAGAAAAATAATCAAAATCCATATTTCCAAAAATTTGTTTTGAACATCGGAAAAACATTCAAATTCCTAGTGATGTTAGATGAAAAGACAAAAGATGAACGAGGCGAAGGCAATATAATAGCACAAGAAATTCAACTCCAGCCTGATATTACAATCGACGTAGATGATGAAGATGCTACTCTAGAGTTGCCTAGAAAAAATATAAAGGTGGAGAAAGATTGATCTTCGTTCAATTAGAAATTTTCAAGAACAATATTTTTTAATCATTTTATATAACAACTTATTTTTTTATTACAATTAGGAATTTTTATAAGGCATTTTCATGCAGATTTATTAGTAGTTTTGTATGCTTATGTGATTGCTTACATCACATAAAATTACACTTTGATATTTAACCATTTTACTATATTTTATTATTGTCTATGGATAGCGCAGCATGTGATCAATCATTTATGATATAAAGGTGGTCTCTTTAACCAATTGGCAAAGAATATTGTTGTGATGAATTTGCTTGGGGTTGTCACAAACCTCAATATTCTTTGTTTTCAAAAAAAACTTGGCTTACTAATTATTACTTGTTGAGATTGTTGCCATGTTGAATAAGAGACCAAACTTGATCAAGATTTACTTTCATACTTTAATTAAGCTCTTGTTAGGTGTTGGTGGTGGTGATCAATTAAAAACTCTTAGAACAAAAATAATTTACAAGTTTGTAGTAAATCAAACAATTAACTTAGCTTTTTGAGTCAAAAAATATTTGAATAAACTTAAATTTTTGAAATATTTTCTACGTTACTATAACTAAAATTCATAATAACAATTACAATATCCCAGATACTTATATTCATCCAAGTTTAGCTTAAATTCCTTTACATTTTTTTTTTTAATATTTAAATAAATACTAATAAATCTTCTAATTCAGTTATACATATTTGAACTCAAGATAAATCTCACTTATTTAAAGTAATGAAATAAATATAAAACAATATTTTTTTTAATATTTAACCACGTGCATTGCACGTACATAAAAACTAGTTTAATTAAATGGGTGGGTTTTGACCAAATGATAAGTGAGATAGGTGGGTAAATGGGTATGGACAAAAATTGACTTCCCTACCGTTTGAGTATTCCCTTCCACAAATTGCCTCCCAATTTAATTACAATCTCAAATTACGAACGGCATCTAATGTTCTGCAGAAACATCCTAGCATAAAAGTCTATTGGTCCAGTTGTTTATATTTCCATTGAAAAAGGCCTTGCCTTGCGCTCATGTATGCACCTCTTTTCCACTAAATTCCCCAAAAAAGGACAATTATTCATTTTTAACAACATTATGCAAGAATTTTCAATGAATCAAGCCACAGAAAATCAAAGGTTAAGTTATGCAACAACCACAAGCAAAACGAAGCCTGTGTCGGCCATTTAAGCAACAGCTGAGGAGGAAGAACCCTATGCCTCAAATTAGACATCGTTCTAAGCTTCTCGTCCATCGATTCAAGCAAACAAAACTACTATATAAACAAAAATTAAGACAAAAAAAATCCAGTTTACCTTAAAATCTAACACAAATATTTAAAATTAATTACCTCAAACAAGAGTACTCCTAATTGATAAACATCCAAACCGAACCTACTCCCTTCCTCATCTTCAGGACTCATATATACCACTCATCCTTATCTGCTTCAACGGAAACCTGACCCTAGAATTACTATAAAGCTCCAAAGAACAGGAATCCGACCCCAAACGAATCCGACTTGATAAACGGGACCCGATTCATCGCCGACAAAGTGAAACACAAAGGCCGAACGTTGCTGACGGCGTTGCCCTGAGAGCGTGCCGCGTGGATGATCCCGCGATCTGGTTGAAGATGTGAAGGCACTCGTAGCGGTCGACTGACCGGTTTGGCCGGTCTAGCCACTGTTGGAGGCTCGTCTTCTCTGGTTCATTGTCGTTATGTTCGGCCATTTTTTTTCAAATTAGTCCATGATAGTTCGGTTTTTAGGGCCAGCGTCAGAGGTTGGCATTTTTTGAGCGGGGTAGGGGTTATGGATGACGTGGAAGAAGGAGGGCCTCAGGGATGAGAGGGGTTTTGTTGCAGAAAAGGGATTCTGAAGGGTTTGTTTCGTTTATTTTATTTTTGAGTTTGCTATAATTGGAAATATTTAGTGTGCGTCTTACCTAGTACATCTTTCCTTTGTTAGTACTTTTGGTTGAATATTCTTATTATCGTACCGGTCGGGATCCAACGATGATATCGTGGGCTCGTGAATGGGCCTATTTGGTGTGTACGTTTGAGTTTTGTGGGCCTCAAAATAGAGAAAGAGGGCACCAAGAGGGGATACCGAATTGTTTACTTCAGTTCAGTTCACTCTATTTGCTGAACAATTTCGGAATGCGGTATATATTCATAAAAAATATTCGGTTTAATAAGTGTTCGTTAAACAGAAAGTAAAGGGCAAAAAAAGGACTAAACATTTGAAACTTATATTATTTTATTTTGTTTGACAGCTAAAAAGTAATGGAAAGTGAAAAGCTTTACATTGCCATTTTGATCATGTTCAATTTTTCCCAAATGTTAGAAGGGAGTGGAAAATGAATAATGGGTAAATTTATCTTTTTTACTTCCTCTCTTTATTATTTCACTTTTAAATGTTTGCCATGAAGGAAGTGTATGTCACATCAATGGTGATGTTAATTTCTTTATCCTTTTATTTTGACATCCAAAATTTATTTATGAATATAAATTCATAAGAAAGTGAGGAAAAAAAAAGGAGTCTTTTAAAAATCAAATCTTCCATTTGTTCGTACTTGCCAAACAATAGTTAACAAGCTAGTGCATGTTTATGTACATTTTTGTTGGTTTTCTTGTGTGCTGTCAGTTGCATATAGATCAAAAAAATAACTTTGAAATTTTATAAAATAGGTAGTAGTAAAAATAATATTTTTTTATTTGTTTCGTAAAAAATTGAAACCAATGAAAACAATACTTCTTCATTCATTCATTTTTGTTAGGATAGTAATTACAACTATTGTTAGGATAAGTGAGAAATTATTTTAAGATTTTAAATAGAGTGAAGAATATCATGGACATAATAAAAAGCTCGTTTTTTAAGGAAAAATGATGGGGTCTTACAGATCTCCAAAAATGTAGCGATATGTATAAAAAAAACCAATTTAATTCCCGAATAAATGCATATTGTAGCCACTTATGAGCTTTTGAGGGGCAGAAAACGACTTAAGAAGGGAAGATGACAAATAGATGTCATGTCTTTATTTAAAGAAATATCTCAAGTAACTTTTTTGGGGAAACAAATACTATTTTTTGCTCGGAAGTAAAATGTGTGGACTCTATTTCTTTCACTTTAGTTATTTCATAGCTATTTCCGTCCAAATAAACATGATTAGTATGTTATTTCACCATGGTAGAGATCTCCTCCATTTAGAACTTGCAAATGCTATTTGTAGGTCGTATATAGGCCTGTCCAAAAAGCTCGTCGGCCCGGGCCCGGTCCGGCCCAGCCTCGGCCCGGAAATCCGAGCCTGACCAGGTTCCGGGCGCGGGTACGGGCTGCCTTAGCGGCGCCCGGCCCGGTCCGGAACAGCGTCGGCGCCAGGCAAAAATCCGGGCCGGGCAGCCCGGGCCCGGAGCCCGACCAGGTGGCAACGGTCACCATAGTTGATCGTTGCCAAAATAGGCCGGGCCGGGTCGGGCCGGGCTGACCCGGTCATAACGGCCATAAACGGTCTTTTGACCGTTTAGTCCCTGAAAACGGTCAAAAAAGGCTATTTTGTGAGGTTATTTTGGTCATTTGTTTAGGTGGCTGGCTCTATAAATAGAGGGGGGTTTTCATTTGTTTTCTTCACACCAAAACTCATCTACTTCTCTCTTATACTCTTATACTCTCTTATACTCTTATACTTTCTAATCATTTCATCAAATGACTTCCGGATCTGATAATGAAGAGCAAAACCTATCTCCCGATCTTGAAATGAGTCCTCCTACTGGGTCTACTCCTACCGAAGTTAATCCCGAATCCGGTGGCGACGAATCTGCACCAAGAGCTCCTAAAAGGTCAAGATCCGATGTGTAGAATTTTTACGAGAAGATCGACGTCACCAAGGATGAACACGATAGGATCCTCACCTAGAAGGCTAAGTGTGCGTTGTGCGGCAAGATTTTTCAAGCTCATCATAAGAGCGGCACCAACCACCTCAAATGCAACTTAGATAAACACAACAAAGGCCAGACTCCTCAAGGTGATATCCGATAATCTATGATTTCTCAATCCTCCTCTTCTGGTAGTCTCGGTAGTTGGAACTATGAAGCTGCCAGAGCCAGGAAATGCGTAATCAAGTTTATCATTCTTAAAAACATTCCTTTTAAATTAGTAGAAGATGATGAATTTGAAGATATGTTTAGAGATGGTTTTTATCCTGCATTTAAAAAAATTTCTCGTCAAACCTGTCAACGTGATATTTTAAAATATTATCAGGAAGAACAAGGAAAAATAATTTCTTATTTTAAAAATTTAAACTGTAAATTTTCTTTAACTTCTGATATTTGGACATCTAGAGCATAAACTGGATATTTATGTATCACAGCACACTGGATTGATAAAAATTAGCAAATGTTTAAAAGAGTTGTTTCTTTTATTGCAATAGAAGAGTCACATACTGATATTAATGTTGCAAATTTAATAATTGAAGAACTTATGAAATTAAAAATTTCAGAAAGAATATTTTCTCTTTCACTAGATAATGCAAGTAATAACAATGTAGCTGTTGATTTTATCAGATCAACTCTGTCATTGCCATGTCATGGTGATCTTTTTCATAGTAGGTGTATCTGTCATATTTTAAGTTTAATTGTTCAAAGTGTATTTACTGAAATTAAACCCATGATAGAAAAGGTTAGAACAGTTGCTTATATGCATCATGCTTCTGAACAAAGACTTAAAAGATGAAAATAATTTTGTAAAAGAAAAAATGTAAAGCCCAGACTAATTCCAAAAGATGTTGACCATAGGTGGAATTCCACCTATGTAATGTTAAGTGTAGCAATAGAATATAAAGATATTATAACTGATTTTATAAATTATTATGTTTCTAGTTCTAGTTCTGGTAGCACTTATGGAATAACTGAAGATGAATGGACAATTATATGTAATTTAAATAAAATGTTACAAGTTTTTTATGATGCTACAATGTTATTATCTGGTTGTTATTATCCAACCATTACTTTAGCTGCTTTACAAATTTTAAATATTCAAAATTTTTTTGGAAAATATCGTATGGATGATACTTTTAGACCTATGATTTTTTAAATTGAGAGCAAATTTAATAAGTACTTTAGGCCTATTCCTCATATTTTTGGTTTGGGGTTCTTATTGATCCATGCTTGAAGGATATTGGCCTTCGAAGTTTGTTATAATCATTGTATGGTAATCAGATTATAGACTTAGATGATGGAACCACCCTTACTGCTACTACTCATCATTTAGCTATTAGAAATTATTTTCAAACCTTATATGATGAGTATGCAGCTAGACATGGTGTAGCTACACAACAGTCTACAGCTTCGATTTCTTCGAGCTCATCCCGAGGTAAAAGTGTAAGTTTTGATAGGTATGCAATGGTAGCTGAGCTAACTGGTGGATCTGGACTTGGATCGTCATCATTGGAGGTTTCTGAAATAGATGAATATTTATCTGCTTCTTTAGTTAAATGTCAAGGAAATGCTTTAGATATTTTGTAATGGTGGAAAGTGTATGGATCAGTTTCATATCCTATACTTTTCACCATGGTTCATGACTTACTAACAGTGCAGGTTTCGACGGTAGCTTCGGAATCCGCCTTCAGCACAGCAGGACGTTTGATCGACAACCACAGTACATGCTTAGATCAGTATATTGTACAAGCGGTGATGTGCTTACAAGATTGGTGGAGGTACGAGAAGCGAACGTAAGGCATCGATCGGATGGCTAAAATTGAAGATAAATTTCAAGAATTGGGACTAACAGATAGATATAAAGAATAAATAATATTCATCAAATTATAATTTTTATATCTTAGCTTAAAATTTGTAAAGAATTATTTTAGAAATAGTTACAAATGATAGTGATATAGGTGAGTAGATGCCAACCTAGTTGGGATGTACTTATCTATTGTGATGCGATGAATTCCAAAATAAATTTATACTTGTAATTTATAAATAATTTATTAATTATTAATAAAGAATTTATTTTTATAATTTTTTATTTGTAATTTATGTTATTTTAAGTGATTAATAAAATTATTGTTTTTTATTATTTTTTTGTCTTTTTTGTATAATTTAAAATTTAAATAGAATTAAAAAAGAAAATAAACCGGGCCGGCCCAGAACCCAGCCCGGTCGGGCCCGGGACCGGGCTCGGACCCGGTCCTGGGCACCCGGGTCCGGGTCCGGGCTCCGATTTTGCCCGGCCCGGGCCCGGATTTCCGGGCCGGGCTGGGTCGGGCTGACCCGGATGGACAGGTCTAGTCGTATATCAAATAACATCAATACAAACCATTACCCATGCATAAAACATCTCCAATTAAGTTGGTGTAGGATATCAATTTTTAGAATGGTCCATTTCTAAAACCACAACAACAACAACAAAGAAAGAAACAAAACCTGGTATGCTAATGGTCTTTGTAACTTTGTCTAAAAGTCTAATTTAGTGGTAAGTACATCAATATAACAAATCCTATCTTCACATATTTAACACAGAATTATGTATCAAATATGTTATCCAACAAATATAGACCAACTACATAATTCTTTCCTTGTTTTCCATAACTAAGATGATTATGTGACGCAGCGGTGAAAACAAAGAAAGCCTTTTCACGAGGACTTCCTCTAAGAAAGCCTCACCACGAGGACTTCCTCAAAGATAAACGCCAAGAACTGGCTGTGATCGCTTTAAGAGAAATTTTCATTCAATTCTAAAAGATGACGGCCACTACGCCAAAACAAAGTATTTAACAGAAAATTCAAAACCCTAAAAGAAGTAAAAAACAAAATTACTAAATTATCCAACAAGAAATAAAAAAATAGTAAATTAAAAATTTGAGGCCCTAAACGATCTCAGGTGTGCGAAAAAACAGCGGATCTCATAGCAAAGCCATGAGTCCTACTCGTTGTCCCCTTTTCGCTTGAGCTGTGCAAATTTCAATCCATTCAGACACTTTGACTTTTCAATCATATATAACTTTTTGTCCTATATCATTCGGGATCAAAACTAACTCTTGTGGGTTAATTTGACTGCGAGTGCTAATTTGACTCAATTAAATAGTATTTCAAAAACAAATTTATCATACTCTTTTTAAAAGCACGAGTTCAGAAAAATCTTTTGATAGACAAAAATGTCCTTAAAATTCAAATTGATACATTAAGTAAGAGCAAGGTGATAAATTGATTAATTCTTATTGGATATACATAGTATAAAGATAAGAATATAGTTTAAATTGAAATGTAAACCTAAATAAAACTATTAAATACCAAATTTACAAATGTATACAAGATAAGTAGCGTATATGCAAAAACTAAACAAATTAGTGAGGCAAATAATGTTCGCCCCAAAGTTGAACCCCGGAACAATACAGACCTACAAATATACATAATGTGAACGAGGTATTTGCAAAATCCACCAAACAAATTAAAAAGACAAAATCATTCTGAAAATTATAAAAAAAAATTAAAACAAACGGTTGCGATATGAGGACACAATGTTGCGATCTCTCACTGACTAAAATTCAAGTAGTTCACGGTACTATATAATTAGTTTCAAAGTTTAATTATATTATTATTATCTAAATAGAACTCTATTTACAATTGCTATCCTCTCACATGCAACATCACATACCAATGTTTATAAGCCAAGAAACTACAACAATTTCCGTAGCACTTTCATCTTCTTCTACATATATTTGTCTTTGTTATTTTCTTCTTATTAGATTAGATTAGAGTATTTTAAAGCAATTAATTATGTAGTATATTTAATTTTTTATATAAAAAAATATCAATAATTTTTACAGCACTTTCATCTATTTTCTTCTTATTAGATTAGATTAGATTAGATTAAATCAAGTAATTATATTGTATGTTTGATCTTTTTTTCAAATCAGAAATTGTAATAATTTTCATAGCACTTTCATCTCCTTCAACAAATATGTGTCTTTGTTATTTTCTTCTTATTAGATTACATGAGATTGTTTAAAAATTATGAACTATGAAATTGTAACAATTTTCACATCATTTCATCTATTTTCTTCGTATCAGATTAGATTAGATTAGATTATTTTAAAGCAATTACTTATATTATATGTTTGATTTTTAGATCATAAAGTTTAATTATACTAATTATTATTTAAATAGATATTTTTTGTATAAAAATCAAAGAGAATCTCACACATATTAGATCTTAATACCAATTATAATTTTTACACATGGGTGTTAGTTAAAATAAATTTTATATATGAGCTTAACTTATATAATCCTACTTTAACCGGATTAGATAATTTAAATTTTTT